>CP135549.1:6337520-6359092 GCA_032402905.1 Khaya senegalensis | reverse complement strand
ATGTAAGCTATGCCAATTCACAAGAAATATACAAAGAAAAAAAATGGTATACAGACTAGATGGAACAAATCAAAGCAGAAGTTTCAAACTTGGAAAATCAATTAATTATTTATTACATGAAAAAAAATTTCAAAATCAATAACAAGAAGTGCCAAAATACATTAATAAACTTACCTTTAATTCAAGCCTGGCAGAATCTGGAAGTATTACAGGTCTAAATGAGAGGGAGTGTGGGCAGGTTGGTGTGAAAAGCATACATGGAACGTTCGGGTGCACCTGCATTCCAGATTATACATCATGACAAGAATCAAAAATTCAGAATAGAAAATAGTTAGAAATAGCAATAAACAAAAATAGAAAATTTGAATAGCACCACAAATATTTGTAACATTTGAAGATGGAACAAGAACAAAAAGATAAATACCAAACAACTATTGAATGAGGGAAATGATAGTTGCTCTCCTATAGAAGCTTCACGCTATCCTCAATTTATCTATAATAGCCTTAACTTGACATTGGGATAAAGAATATCACGAGTTCAAAACATTTTTGCTTATTATTGAAGATGAGTAAAAGAATCTTTTTTGAGTAATTTATTACTTCCCCTGAATATTTTCCATCATGATAAATAAATTTAATAGATGACAGAGTAAAGCATTCAATCCTTCCTCATGTTCAACATTGTGAGGAGTATCATCTTTCACACTGACAACTTTTTATCAGCAGCAAATGATAGAAAATTTAGTTCTCAAGCCTTAAACCAAGCTAATGATTCCATGAAACATTAATCAATCTCACAAACAACTCCAAAATTAGTGTCACATATGCCTTGAACTACCAAAAGCAACACTATCAATACAGAGTGAAGATAAAATCAAATAAAACTGATGACATTTTACATTAAAATCAGCAAAAAAGACAAACATTCATTTTTCTGTAGTGAATTCAGCAAATTTTTATTCTGAAGCAATGAAAATTGGTGCAGAATTCCCTAGCAACAAAATCTTCTTTAAACAGAATAAATTTCCAGATGTCGTATATCATAAATTTGTAACTCCACAACTCAGAAAGACAGATTACCATGGAACCTCTGGCAGCTGTGCAGTAAGCAGTACTTCCTGTAGGTGTGGCTACTATGACTCCATCACCTTGCAACTTAAAGAGCACAGCTAAAATAAGAGCATGCCAACATAATTAACAAAACAATAATGCTTTGTACAATTTGTAAGCTTTTAGATTTGTGAAGTATAGTTAGATGGCAATTGCCATTGTAGACTTGAATAAAACTTAAATTCCACACAAACTAGTAAAAGCAAGTTTAGCCTGCTGCTTATATGAAAGTTTAGACATGATTAAAGAATACTTTTCTTATTTTAAGAAAGAAATCATTGACCCACCTTGGCATTAGTCGCTCATGTTCATAGCATTCAATCTTAGAAAGGTATGGATTGGAACCCCGGTCAACAACAATCTCATTTCGGACGTCAAATACTTTCCCAGGCACCACTTTACCATTGCGGAATATTTCACAGCAGAGGCGCATTCTAAGAGTTATATAAACACCATCCAGCGTGTTATTCCCATGGATGACCTGCTGCAAGTCCTGCCGGTAGTCATCAAACTATAACAAACAACAAAAATAATAGTGAGTCACACAAATGACCATTTACAAAATAATGAACCAGTAATAGGCAAAAGAAAAGAGTTTAGCTGGGAGCTTACAGTATGGGAAGTGAGAAATCCCAGAGATCCAAGATTAAATGATACAACAGGAGGAACGGCACCTCTAAACAAATTTGATGCATGGAGTATGACCCCGTCTCCCCCCAAGCAGTCCATAAATCAACCCTCTCATGAAGATCGCTGCATTAATGGCAACCAACATGGTAAATAAACTAACAGTCAGGTAAGAGGAATATTAAAATATACATTCAAATGAATGCATGTTTGATCACATTTGTCATTACCTGGTATCTTGAAGATAAAACGTCTGAATGAATCCAAACCCTGGGATTCTAGCAAATATGTCGTGTACGTCTGGTTCAACAAGAACATTCATCTTCTCTTGGTAATACAGGAAAGAGGCAACCTGCCAATCAGATAAAACAAGTGAAGTTAGTGTGGCAACATAATTATGTAACTGACATCACCACTATAGAAGGTTTTTTGTTGATAAAATTATTAAGTGTAGTAACAGAAAAGTAATAACAAGATTTTGAATGGTACCTCTTTAGCTTCTTCCATGAGTACTGGCCCTGGCTTCTTCAACAATAGTACAGTCTTTGGTGTAGATTTCCACATAAGCATCTGCTGCAGGGTACTAGGATGGGTAAAGGCCAATGAGGATTCAGTCACCTTTTCTCGGGTACAAGAGAATCCATCTGTTCGCACTAAAAACATCTCTGCTTTCTTTCTTGACTGCGCCCTTACAACGCCAATTGCAGAAGCGCACATATTTCCTTCAATTGGCTCCAAATCATCATCATGTGAAATTGAGGGTTTTCCATTGCTCCTTTGATCCTCCTTAACATATTTAGACACATGTTCATTTACATTGTTAGTCACAAAAGTGGAGCCATTAGTTTGAGTCATGTGACTCCTGTCCCCTTCACCAAATCTGTTCACAAAATCAGCTGAAACAAAACCACGACCATCCAAATACTTCCCGCTTCCAGCAGGTGAATTTTGATGGTTTGGACGTTGCTTATTTTTATTACATGACCCACAGAGATTTCTTGTCTCCGCATTTCTGGATACAGGACCAGAAGAGACAATCTCACTTGACATGTCCGACCTCTTTGACTGATAATTAAAATATCTTGGAGGTGAGATCTTTTTACTCCTGAAAAACCTGGACATCTCTTTTTTGGAGAAAATATTGGAAGGAGGGACCTGAGCCTTAAGGGGATCAGTTTCCCTGCAGAACATCCCTGGAGATCCCACCCCATTATCAACTGTTTTCCCCGATTCCACGCATTTAGTAGAATTATGGCCTATATTTGTGCCATTACTCTGATTCTCTTTATCGATGTTTCTAGAGACTCCTTTGTCAAATACTCTGTTTCCGGTATGATTTTCATCCAGATTCTCCCGCATTGACTCATATTGATCTTCCAGGAGGGATCTTTCTTCTTTAGTAGCAGATATCATTTCTCCCGTTCCATTGGTATTTTGTAATACCACATCATTGAGAGAAATTTTCTGACTGGAACTAAATTGTGATACAGAACAAGTCATGTACTGCCTCCATCGAGAAACCATGGCAGAAGTTCTTCACACTCCTTTACTGTGAAGATATAGAGGCTTTTTGCTAGAATCTGCAACAAGTGATGCAAACTTCTCAACCTGCTCCATTGAAGGTGCAGTCCCAACTTCAACCGGAATCTTGGCCAATTCAACTTTTCCAGACAAAACAGCATCGTCTATTGCTGCTTCATAAATGTTATCCTTTACCCTCTCAGCTCTCATATCTACAATAGTTTTATATCCTTTCTCCATTAACCACTCCAAACCTTCTTCTGTCAACTGAAGCTATCTCATCTTTAGAGATGGATAAATAAACAGGATTCCAATTTGCAAACAACGTATGGCAGGGATAATCATCCCTGCGAGGAAATCCAGAATCATAGCAGACATTTTTCAGCCTCTGCAATTACCTCCAGACATGCAAACTTCGATCATCTTCAGGTGTCAAATAGTTTTCAAGAGTAATGTGCAAGCTCTCACAACACCTTTTCATCTCACTCCTAAAGATGGCGAGTGGTGGAAGCTTATCCTCCATCATGCTTGTGTCTGCAACACGAAAGACATTCCTGATTCAAGATCTACCAGAGAGAACATCCTCTCTTCCTTTATTTAAAAGGGATAGCATGCAGCCAAGCACAGACACTATTTTGTCTTCCAACAATGGTTTTTCCTCAGGTGTGAATTCATATGAAACAGTACATTCTCCAGTCAATGGATTGCATAGTGTGTCCATCAATGCAGAATGAAGTCGTTCAGCTGCTCTGAAAATTCTACAATATGCCTCAACTTCAGCAATATCCCAAGGAACTGGGCCAATCCAAGGCAACTGAGAAGGATCATTAGAATGGATGATCTTTATTCAATACCAAAAAAAAAAATGTGTTAGAGTCCATAGTGCAAGACTTTAATATAAAAACAGCAGACTGTCAAAATCAGAAAAGTGAATTCAAACTATGGATTACATGCAGAGAAGAGTAATAAATATAGCATTAAACCACATAAATTGCCAGCACCAACATATGAGGAGCAGTGCAGCATGGCGAAGGTAAATACAAGAAGCATATACTGGGAGCATTTAAAGAAATTTTGCTCTTTGATACAATTTACCTATGGAGGTACATAAGCAGCTTACCAAAGTTCACAAATTGATGATTCCTGTACATAGCTATGTTCGGGCTGAGCTTGGATCCTAAGAAAGAATAATGAACTAAACAGCTCCTAATCTTCTCAAGCAAATACTTTCTTTTCCCTCGCATTCACAAGAAGCAAAAGCAGATTGGCAATGTTGCAAATCATGGAACAGCACAACTTCAACCGGATGGAGATATAGATACCATAGCAAGACTCAAGCTTTAGTGTGATTATAAATCACCGATCATTTTCACATCAGCTATTAAACAGTATTCAATTGAATTGAACTTTAAACTAACTTAAATTGAGCCAAAAGCTCATAGAACCAGACAACCAATATTCTCTAGATCCTCCAAATATTCGAAAGGTTACCATTCCTTTCGTTCAATTTCATCCAAAACTTTGACATCATTACAAAATCCGTCACGACCCGGATGCAACTCACAAAGCAACATCAATCCACAACGATCAAAACGAAAAAAAAATGAATCAAATCCATAATTCACCAACTCTCTTGAGTGATTACATCAAACACCAAAATACTAAACCAAAAATGCATTCACTACAAACTCAAAAAACTAAAAAACAAAAGGCACCCAGATGGAAAAAAGAGTGTCAGTAACTCACCTGAGAATCCAAACCCAAATACACAGAAAAAAACTTCGATAGCTCCGCACTCACTACAAACTTAAACTTCCTCCTAATCCACTCCTGCCTCCGTAACTTAAACCCGAACCCAAACCCAAGTAACTTACTGACGTTATTATGAAGCTTATAGGGACAGAATATTCCTGTGACCGGAGAAGAGAACCGTTGCATGTCCACTAGCAGCCACATGGCACCAGAAAACACATGCCACCATATGCTATTGTGGATAAAATGACGATGATGTTGTTGATGTTATGGGAGTTGGGGGTGGAGTAATATTTTTGGTGTTGAGACGTTTTAACAGTTTTACCGGTCTCATTTCTTACAAAAAGTTTGTTGTCTTTCTGATTTTTGATTGTTTTGGGTTTGGCTTTGTATTTGTCGATAGCATGTTTTCTGCTTTTAGGTTCCGTTATGGATCAACCGGCATGGGACCTACGGCCCCATTTTCAGCGATCCACCGTTTTCCTTTTTCTTTTTTTTAGTGATTTTACGATTATCTGCTCTTAACTTGCAAATTTTGTGGGCATAAAAAAGCATGGATGCCATTGCCAGGCCACGGGCAATATGTTTTGAATTTATAAATATAAAAATTGAATTGAACAATTTTAATTTAATTTATTTTAATTCATATTAAATTTTTTATTTTAACAAATTCACTAATTCATAAACCAGTCAATTTTCAATTCAATTTAATTTTAGCAAAAGTCATATCAACATCGATCCTATATAAAATGAGCCACGTTTATTTCCTTTTCTAAATTAATTACATTTTATCAAATTAAATAAAAAAACAATTTGAAAAATACATGTATTTAAATATTTAAAAATTAAATAAAAAATACAATTTAAAAAAAACACATATTTAAATATTTAAAATAAACTCATAAAAAACCTAACATACAATTACATATTTATAAAAAAAAATTTACAATACATTTCATTTACCTTAAATTTAAATTATTTAAATCCTTTTATTATTTATTTTAAATTTTACATTAATATAATTTTAACAAATTTTTTTAATTAATAATTTCAATTTTGAGTTAATCATTTCAAATTATCTATTGTATGTTTTAAATTTTACATTAAGAGATAATATACATGAAACATACATTAACAATTATCTTCTTTTCAAACAGTAGTTTTAAAGATCTTACGCCCCAAATACCATATGATCGAGATTTTACTAATGTGTCCAAATTCAATCTCATGATTATAGTTTTGCATGAGAAGTACAAGTTAAAAAGAAATGAAAAGAAATGAAAACATTCACAGTGATTACTAATTACAGCAGAAAATCGGAAGAAAACACTTGTTCCCATTTGCAAAACCTGAAATGGATTCTGCTGCCATTTTGAATTCTGAAATATGGCTTCACAAGCAGTGTAGATCAGATGAATTAATTATCTACAAATGAGGTTGTTACATGGAACAAGGGTTACCGTATCAAACAGCGAATCCTCTTGCTTCCTTTTCTCTGAAGCTTTGGGCAACCTTACTTTACCATCCCATCTGCATCTCAGGTGTTTTCTTTGTTTAACTGGTGCAGCGGATCAAGGCATGCTACTCCGGGTTCGAACTCTGTCAATGAGCATTTGCCTCCCGGACAAATCTTCTTCATAACCAACAACCTTCATTTACAAGCAGATCAGATAATGATCACCATCAAAACCCGAAATGCTCATGATGAGTTTTCAATGTACCAAAAGTAGATAAGTTCATTTGAAAGCATCAACATTTTTCAATGTACCACTTAGCATGTCCATAATGCAAGCAAACTATAAATAATTCAGATGAGTAAGAGCCGAAACCTGAGACTCTGTTTGCGTTTCACTAAAACGATCGTATGTGGCTGCATTGACATCCCCAGAGGGACTGCTGATGTCGTCTTTTTTTGCAGTCCTGAAAAGACCATAGATAATAAAGAGTTATGAAGAAGACAAGACACAAAATGCATATGCCAGACAGTATGCCCTGGAGGGGATACTTTTCTCTGCTTTTGTAATAGAGATTCTTTGGTTAGCAGAGTCATCTGAAAATTTGAGAATGCAATCTTGTGAGAATTACAATAAACTACATTCAAAGGAATTTTAAACACTTGAAGATGGAGATGAACAGCAGCTGCCTAGGAGAACAAAATTTGTGGTATCATATCAGAATGTTGGGCAATGCCCGAGTTACCAACGCAGGATTTTCAGATTCTGATGCCTGCAAGTTTCAGTACACTAGCAAATCAAATTTATGATTGCAACACAAGCATGCAGTTATAAATGGGATGCAGAAAATTAATACTATGTTCGGATCCAAGCAAAGAGTTGTTATTGATAAACCACTGGAAATTTCTAGCTCTCACAGTGGCTTTCAAATAGGTAACCCTTAATTAATTCATCCCCAAGAAAAACACTGATTGGGAAGACATATTAATTTTTCTTCAATGTAGGGCATTACATTGCACTGTGTTGAAGAAAATTTCTCTTGAAGAGAATGATGTATGTCACACAGCAGTTGAAGTCCCTTCTACAATCTCTTCCAATCCAATATCATTTATTGCTTCAAAGAGATCTTCCAAGTGGCTTATGGGGTGCCAATTTGTCAAACAACAACAGAAGGAACATGCTGGCAAAAACTTCTCCAGCCCACACCAATTGTTGGTGAAGTAAGGAATGATGCGTTATCACAGAAAGAAAATGATGAAACTAAAGAAAGATGAGTTTTCTCTATAAACGCTTGCACAACATCACAATATCTTTCTTTCCACAAGCTGACAAGCATAACCATAGCAAGAGAAAAACTCATAAAGATGATGCAAATAAGAATGACAAAACCTCGTAACGATAGCAAAATATTAATTAACACATTCAAAAAAATACCTATTTAACCACTGTCTAGATATTCCAATGACAGGGTGAGAATCTGTATGGTTTTGACCAAGCACTGAACAGTCAGATTGAAAAAGCTGTTCCAGTGTCAAGGATGAAACTTAAGCAAAAATCAACATTATAAAGATAAAAAAAAAGAGCTATAAGAATGTAGGATACGTTTTTATCACACCCACTCCTCTCTGGCGACTTCAGATCTTGAATCTTATCATGGAAACAGAGAGAAATAAGTCAACAAACAAGGCTGCACTCAATAACACTATTAGAAAGAGGATCTGAATGTACCTTACTAGTCTGCTCCAACAAGTCCTCAATAGCAGCAGCTACATCAGGAACAACATGAGAAACTTCTCCACTATCTTTCAATATGTTGTCTCCACTAGAAATCTTATTGCAGACAGGATCACTTAAATGTACGCCAGAAAGAATATCACGGTCCTTGTCTTCCCGAATTCGTGCTCTTTTCCGGTGGGGAGTTCGTTGTTCTGCACCATGCCCATGGTTGTCATTTCCACTACTAACAATACAGTCACTTTTACCAACCATAGCTTGGGTTGAAGTGATTCGCAGGCCTTCTGATGGACTTATAAACTGAGTTGGTCCATCTGCAGACACCATTCGAACAGCTTGTGTAGGAAACTGACTCACAATGCACAATCCTGCCTCTCTGTCATGAGCGGTAACTTCTTTTGGAGAAAAAGGATTCAGAGGAATCATTTCATTCTGCCAAACAGTATACATTGTATATACGTTGTGAAGCTCTGTGAGTTCCAAGATGACAGCCAAACAAACATAACGCATGGATGATATAGTTGGACATGAAAATATACAGGGAGAGAGAGAATCAGGAATATACCTGTCTGACACATTCATATATCCAATCGGATGTAACTGAGGGTATCCCCCATTTACATGCAGCCTCATACTTTGGTCCATTGGTAAACTTACATAATAAATGGGTGACCTTTTTAGTTAATTTTTCCACAAACTTAGCTCCAAGAACAAAGCATAAATTTCTCAATAGCAGTCTATCTTTGTCCTCGTACTGTGAAACACAAAACCGAAATCTTTCAAATCCAGGCAAAGGAGTCTGACAGCGAAGTGGTGAATAGAGCATGTGACTACCAACATCCAGCAAGCATCCATCCTTCAAAAACATGTTGCCATTAACATTAGTCACCATGATGGCCTTATCATACATCAAAAGCCAAGATAGCTTTTGAAATCAAACAACCAATTTCAGTCCACTAATTAATGGGGTAATGCCCTTGAAGATTATGAAAAGTTAAGAAGAAAGAAAAAGCAACACTGCAGCAATATGATTATTAAACAAGGATATTTAGAAGAGAGAATGGAAAAGACTATATTACAAATGACAGGGAAGTTTAAGTATAAACCTCTAAACAAGAGCGGATCCAATGACTGGATACATAAGTAGTCTGGGGAGCATCTGCAGACTTGGATACTACACCATGACACTCAATGGTAAAATGGACATTTTCTTTTTTGTTATCATTCACCACCTCCCCTCCCCCTTGATTCACCCACTGGACAATTTCAGCTCTCTGCAAGGAAATAAGAAGGCCAAAACTAACAACTAAGTATCACGAGAATCATCTAGAATAAAGAATTTCAAAACTGACAAAACTTGGTTTGAATTGGAAAGAAAGAACAGAAAAGGCAAGAAATAATATTTATGTGTACACATACACACAACGTGCTAGAACAATGCAAAGTAATCAGTTCGAGGCCTGAGTTATTAAAGAATTTGAAAATATATACTTTGAATGGTTATCAACTCTTCATATTTCCACCATAGTATTTATAGACATCCAATGTTTACACATATTGTAGCAATAATAGCTGATCTCCAATGCCAAGCAGGCTTTAAGTGGAAGAGAAATGAATATACCTGGCTAACTGGCAGGTTCAGCTAAGTTAACATGCCTAAATCTTGAATTCCGCATTAATCAAAATGTCCATTTAAAAAATAATCACATTAATAATAACAAGAGTTGTAGTATTTAAACAGTTCATCAATTACAATTTAGGACATGTATCTGTGTGTGTTACGCTAATTTTGGTTTTGAGTTCAGAAGCCAAATCCAAACCTTACTGATGATATGATGTCCAGACCTAACTGATTATTCAATATGATTAATGTCTGTATGTATTCTATCTACTATGGGATTCTCTACATACACCAATGTCCTCTTGTTTCTGGAAGGCTCAAAGGTTAAAATTAGATATTTTCCTTTATACATTATCAAGAATTTTCTCTCTGAGCTTTCAAGTGTGTTATTTATCTAGATATGTTTAGGTGCCACAATATCCACTCTAATTTCTTCTACATTGACAATTTGTGAGCACATCGAAACCAGAAATCATGCATAGGCTGTGGTTGCAGAGTAAAATCACACTAATCTCAGAATATGCAGCCTAAACACTTCTTACCCTATCTTCAGGAAAGGAATTCGAAAAGCGAAATATTTTCCCTCTAAATACTGTTGATGACTCCCTATTTTGAAGATTCTGAACCCCGAAATGCTCTTGTGTCTTCTGCTGAGTCTTACTTTTATCACTTAAAGCAGGAAGTAGGCTATGTTGTGATGATGTGGCAGCTGCTTCCAGAGAATACTCCCTCTTGTTGATTTCTGGTCTCTCTTGTCCATTGTTTCCCAATGATGATGGCATTCCAACTCCAGAGTTCATACTCCGCAACATCTGATCAGCTGGTATGCTATGTAGAACACTAGGTTCTTTACTTTGATTCAAATTGTTCGTGCATATTGGAGCTAATTTAGTGGACCATGCAGACTCTGTATAAGCAAAACGACCACTCAGAGAAAGGATTAAAAACATAATGCTCAAAACACACCCAGCAGCAACATGATTCCACGATATCAAACACACGCCAACATTAGCCGTCACATATACTAAGCAAACCTTTGGGAAGTAGCATGTCATAGGCAACATGCCTCTGAAGAACAGGGATTTCTCTCCTTTCACGATCACAATCTTCAAGCCAGGTGGTTTTAACAACCTGTATGATGCCAAAAGCTGCAAAGCTCCTCACCTCCCTTTTGTAACTGAACAATTATAGAAGACAGAAAGATATGAGACAAAGTGCAATGCATTTAGAGGTAGATAGCTCCCTGGATCAAATTCCAGGTAGACCAACAATACTAATAAAAGCATCACCAAGCTGACATCATCAGCATGCAAAAGTCTTACTCAAAAAGCACCACAAGCCAAAAAAAAAAAAAATTGGAAACTTACACCTCTGACAGAGTTCCAACTACTATGTGTGTCAATTTATCATTGTATGACATATAACGGGAGCCCCCCCCTCTACGCACCATATTAACTAGTTTACGCATTTCAGAAGCTTCAAAACCAACAAGAAATATCCTACAATCTGACAAGTAGAGATCATTGTCTTCAGACTGAGAATTAGTGGCAACACAGTCATCAGGGTTTGGTTCATTTCTGGTCTGCACAGTTGGGGCCTCACTGTTCCCCTCTTTAGAAACAACTGGAGCATATGGAAACATAGAAGACGTGTTCTGTGAGAGAGTAGCTTCAACATCTTGATCTGAAAACCGAGTGCAAGAAACAGAAAGGATATTTGATTCTGTCACCATGGACAACTGTGCTGGTAGTGAATTCCCAGTAACCTTGACTTGGCTATGTTGTCGGGTCAAGCAACCTGTTAAACTTTTGTTGGAAGATACAGAACCACCCTGAACAGTATAGGACTCTTCATTAAGACATGCTATTCACCAAAAGAGATAAATCCAAGGTTAGATAAAATGTGCAGGATGTGTCACAGGGAAAGGTAATGAAAGAAACCAGAAGATGCTAAGAACATAAAATATTACCTCTTCTAGCAATTGATTGATCAAACCATTTCCGATTAACAATATGAATGTGACCCCATCTTTGGGCAACTTTGTATTTGTCACCTTCTGGAGCGTATGGAAAGTTAAAGAAAAGTTTCTGGATGAATAGCAAGATGCTTTAAAAGTAGCAATGCAGAAAGATACCACAAAGGTGTTAAAAGCAAGGTCTTCAGTGAACGAGTTTTTGTCACCTTTAGGAATGCAAGATGATGCAACAGCACAAAATTTTCAAAATAGAAAAATATATTATATATAGAATTTCTAAACTCAACTGATGGCAGGAACTTGAATCAGTCTTGCAAACAGGCTCTCTCCTTTGCAACAACGAAACATAAATTCAAAATTGATAGAAAGGAAAATCTAACAAATATTGAAATTTTCAATGAGATAAACTTCATAGAAATTACAGAAGTTCAAGAAATGTGGAATATTTCTGGATATTTTTTTCTAATTTAGATTAATTTAGACACTTATATACAAAAGACCTTCCCAAAGAATGAAGACAGATTTTGCACTCCAACAAAACAGGTGCAGTGAGAGTTAGATGCTTGGCATGAGTGCACATCTAAGGTGGGATAAGAATGTACATGTGCATGTGATCCAAAAAAACACCTTCCTCACAAAGAAAAACATGTAGGATATATCACAGATCAAATGTGTGCACTTCTTAGTTAGCTCAGGAGAATATTTCCCACCATTTTGTATGAGAAGCTTCTCAATCTCCTTTCGCTCATCTGAGAGATATAAGCTAATTAGCATCAAACAAGAAATGGCATAATATGTCACCAAAACAAGCAGGGAGGTAGGGAGCAAAAAAAATGGTTTGTACTAAGCTGCAACAAATAGATAACACAATAACCTGCAGGAATTCTGGTAACACATATCATCAATCCAGAGAAAGGAAGAACCCTGAACGACTCCTGAGGAACAACACGGTGCTCACTCCAGCATTGATATAACCAATTAACAGTAACAATTGGTTTCTTGAGAATATTTAAAGCCCACTGCACAAAGAGAAGATACAAAAAAGAACAGTGATGTATCTTATGAAATAATTTAACTTTCTTGACTCCTTTTAAGAAGATAACTTCTGTACATGAAATCACCCTCAAAACTCTAATGAACAATGAAAGATGCAAACAGGAAAGAGAGAGAGAGAGAGAGAGAGAGAGTACGTGCATGTGTGTCAAAGCTCATTGATAACAAAGTAACTTGTTAAACTGAATAGACCACAGTATTCAGGAAATATAAAGACCTTGTACTTTGCAGCCAAAACATTCTTTACAATAATAAAGCTAACATCCAAAGATGCTTTAGTCTGCAGTACTCCGCCCATAGCTGTGACCAACTTTTCTATCTTAACCTGCAACACAATTACAATCATTTGATAAGAGACTGCAGCTTGAAAGTCAAAGCAGTAAAAGAGAAAGAATGATACCGATAAAGGAGTTTTTGAATTCAAAGCACACTTAATGAATGATTAGGGTCAAAAACTGAGCCACTTGGACACACAACATAACACATTTGCAAACCACAAAGTGATTTCAAGTCAATTACCATTTTATAAGGAATCATCAGAACATACCGTTTTATAAAAAAGAAAATATATCGTCCTTTTTGTATACAAATCCAAAAATTGTTTCTCTAGTCTGAGCAAGCAAGTGCAAGGATGGGGCAACATCAATGAAACTAGAAAAGAAAAGAAGATGAAAAAGAAAAATACAAAGAAAATCTTCAAACAACCACGATGAAAATATCAGCTATTCTCAAAGCTCCAAGATCTTCCAAAAACTGTATAGCTCCGGGAAATGTAACGTTATTCTTCCTCACAAGAACTTCAAGCCTATTTCTAACAGTAGATACAGTAACCTTAATGACAGCACATCAGAAAGACTAGTACCTCGTATGTATACATTCTTCGCCAGAAATCATTCCCACAATTAAGGTAAAATTCTTATTGCAGCTAACAGGCAGTAAGAAAAGCTATATATCATTAGACCCAGATTTTATAGTAGACGATATGAAGTATAAAAATGAACAATACCTTCTCATCAATGTCAAAACCAGAGGCAAGAACTTTGGCACCAACCATTGCAAGGCAACAAGTGAACCCTTGTTTTGGCAGGGCTCTATTTTCTTTCGCACAGGAAAGCACACACTGAGGACCTGCCCGACAATGCATACATCCATGAAAAAGGAAAAATAAAATTTTCCATTAAATTTCTATTCACTTCTAGCCATAATATCCCCTCATTCTACCTTTGTACCAAATTGAAGTCAATTTCATAATTTCTTAAAAAAAAGAAAGTTATGAAAACATAGTGGCTATTTGGTTATGTTTTCATAAACAGTTTTCATTTCAAAACAGAAAACAACAGAAAACCTGTTTGATTCATGTTTTGCAAAATTTTGTTTTCAAACGGAGGACATTGATTTTAAATTCTAACAAAAAATTTGAAAACAACCATTTTCATATAAAAATATTCTCAAATCCAATTACACTTTTTTCCTCAAAACAACTACCTTACTCATTTTCAAAAATAGAGCCAAACATATTCTCCCCTAAACATAATGACACAAATTATCCCGCACTAATGACCAAACGAATAATCCATACCCAACAAATTGCACCCCTTCAGTCTTAGATCCTCGAATTTCTCCTGCCAAAATCAAAAGTAAAAACTAAAAAGATTATCTCTCAACAAACACAGAGAGAGAGATGAAGCGGAAATGGCAAGAGAGAGTTACGTGATCGGAAGAAGAGATGACGTGGAAATCGTTGGGGCCAGTGCGAGAAGGATCGCAGCAGAGGAAAACATCAGCTCCGTTGAGCTTGAGTGCATCGAGAAGTGCGTCGAAGGTTTCCGGCGCTACTAAATTCCTCGACATGAACACATTTGCTCCCTTGAATGGCTTCGCTTTCATCATCTTCTCCTCTTATTAATTTTCATTTAATTATAATTTAACAATGGATAAAGACATAGATGTAGAAAGATTTCAGATGAGTTTGTTCTGTTAACTTAAAATTTCAAAAACAATGGTGTGAATTATGAGTTAGGTTTTTCAGAGAGTGGGGATTTTGGGGGAGAATATAAAAGGCGGGAAGGGTTTATGGCATTGGATGTGAATGAGGTGCATGATTAGTGATGGACATTATCCTCCTAGCCGTCTAACATTAAGACCTGGAAAGCAATCAAGCACCTACCAATCAAGTCGTAAACGACATGTCGTTTACTAAGATTTTTCAGAATCATATCTTTAGCGTCATATTTTTTTTTTAAGTTATTTATTTTTCATTTTTTAATTTTTTTTTTATACATTACATTAAAATTATATATATAAGACGCTTATCTAACTAACATTTAAATCAAACTCTACTCAAAATTTTTTTATTTATACTAATATTTTTTTAAATATTTGATGATCTCGAATATATCAATATTAACATGTCAATATTAACGATAATTTATTATTTGGATGAATCATTTATTTAGATAGAAAATAATTACATAAATACTTACTCAAAATTTTCACTTATTAATTTTCACAATAAAAGATATTTTTTTTTTTGAAGAATTTGTTGTGATATATTTAACCTATGCATAATATCGTGAAAAATTAATACAAATTTTTTACTATTACTTTATATGATAATAAGTCTGAAAAAGTATCTAAAAGTTTCAAATTTAGATATTTGTACCTTAAGCAAGTAAGGAACCATAACATATATATTTGGATTAGATTTCATTTGAGAGGGTTAAAAAAACAATATCTATTGAAAAGTTCTGTACACACATTCTTTCTCAACACTCCATCTACTTTTAATTTTTTATTTTTTAAAATAAAATTTTTCAGAATTATATCTTTATTGGCACTTTAATTAATTAATTATATAATAATTTTAAAATTTATAAATGATTCAAGAATTACGACAAATATTTAAAATTTTATTCGTACATTTTGAGCCTTTTTAAGCTGCAATCCAGACTGAAATGCAAGATTAATGAGAATTTGGAGGTATCGGCTTAAAACAACGTACATGAAAACTGAAGCTATATGATTTCTCCTATTAAGGTAAATATATATATATATATTTAAAAGAAAAATCTAATAAACACGGTGCAAAGGGGACATCTTATACTTACAAAAATGGTTAACTGATACGAAAACAATCGGTCAGGTCAGAATGAATGGAAATCTCATTAATGAAAGAAAAGAAGACGACTTGTGTTAAACACAAACACACACGCCCTATGGTGTGTGGACTTTCCTAAATCATCATCATCATGTCAGTTTGATTGTTCAAAACAGGGAGGGGGAGGAGGAGGAGCCAAGGTAGCAGCAGTCGATGAAAGGTTTAATTTCTGGGGAAGAACCGCACTCTGCTGCTTATGCGATTGTGCAGGTAACTTATCCGGATGGAAGTAAGTTCCGTCCGATTCCTGCTCCGGCTTCCTCTTCACCTTCTTCTTCATTGTTGTGCTATCTACTACCATCTTTGCTTCTTCTGCAGAATTTCTCACGCTTCCTTTTGACTTCTCTTGTTTCAGCCTGTCCAAGCTAGAAGCATTAGCTGGGGGACTAGGGATTTTCATGGCAGCTGTTGTTGTATTGGAAACTGGCTTGTTAGTTGAGACTAAATTATGACTGCCTGAATCAGTAACCAATCTCTCTCGCGTATACTGTGGCTGAGCAATTGAACTAGCCTCAACTCGAACAGTCTCCTCTATTTTTGGTACCAACATCTTTTTCCTCTTGATTTTCTCTTGTTCCTTCCAAGAGAATTGGATAAATAAAAATCAGACATCAATAAATATACAAATCCAAGTAAAAATGGATGATTAACGGATAAATCATTTGTAAAATCAAACAGCCCAAGTTTGCACAAAAGGTTATTATAATTCCAATAATCAAATCGGATACAACTGACCAGACTGAGGTCTGTATGATCATGCAACAATTATCCAAGAAAGTGACGAGGAAAAATAAATTCCGCCCACATAAGATATAATTTCGACTTCAAGAGTAGTTGGTATTAGCCAATGCATATAGAGAATGAACAATTGGTGGGGAAATTTGCATACCTTATGTCTGTTGTACAGTTCCCTTCTTCTCTCCTTTGCTCTGCATATTGCTCGTTTGATCCCATGGTTGTCCATGCAACCCTTTGGCCACAAGTCTGCAAGCTGCATAATGGAAAGGATTCTAAAAGTTTAAAAAAGCTTCATGAAAAAGGTTGAAGAACTATTGAGCAGTAGTGAGAATTGTTGAAAATTTGGTAACACATTGAACAATGACGTGGATAAGTTAAAAAAAAATCACACTCAGAGAATAAGAAACTAGCAAAAATGATTTGGCCAACATCATTGAGTCTAAATTAAGCTCAAATAGTAAATTCATGCAGAATAACATAGGAAGCAGTTCGCACAAAACTAAATGAGAAATTGAACAACAGTAAGAGAAAGTGGACAACCTCCACATATAGCTTTCTGATTTGTGGACCAGCATCTTCATCCAGTCCCTGTTACAATTAAAGAGTAGAGACCAGAATAAGATATACTAAGAATACAAAAGTTGTCCAATGGAGGGGAATATTTTTCAAGGAAAGTCGTTGCAAGGTAAGTACATCAACAAAAAGGTCATAGAGATCACAGATCTTGTCTTCCAGCACAGAATCCATACTATATTTTCTTTTAAGGACTCCTTTCACTTCAGATCCAATTTCTTGAAAATCATCTGAAGCTCCAGCTTGTTGCTCAACTGCCTGAAATGAATTATGAATCTCAAATTAGTGCAGAAAATTGGAACTTTTTGAGATGCACAATCAACATAATGGCACAACATGTAAACAAAGGAGTGCTGCAGTAACCAAAAATAAATCACATTTGGGAAGGAACAACAGAGCGACCCTAAATTTCAAAGAAGAAAGAGCCCTAAATATATAAAAGGCAATACCAAGCTGCGAAAAAGAAAAGCAATATGGTTTCAGTTGTTATGAGTGTATAACTTATATCTCACCAGCAAATAAAGCATAGCACCAACAAAACTCTACCCCAGAATACCCAACCAAGAGAGAAAGAGAGAGATTTGACCAAAACACACCTTGGACTCCAGAGCGGGGGCTCGCTCTTTAATCATCTCAACAACTTCCTTCTTTATCAGTTGGAACCTGTCATCTTTCTCCTGCTTTGCTGACAAACCCATACTAATCATGATTTTTAAGTTTCTCTGTAGCAAAACCAAAAAATGCCACATACTCAGCAAAAGTCAAGTTATATCATATATGAAGAGACAAACTCTGACTTGATTGAAATGGAAATCAGAGAAAAAGCAAACAAATCGCCGATCTGAAACAATTATGGAGACCACTTAATCACACTATTTGCAATAAGTTATCAAATTACAAGAACCTTCTATTATAGGAGGAAACAATAGTGCAAGACAAAATTCAATTGCATGCAAATCAACAAGATTTAACCAACTTTTAGAAAAGTCATCACAATCTTATCACATCAAAACACAATGCTTATTATAGAGCTTCTTCAGAAAGACTTTTCATAATACAATTCAACACCCAATACATGATAAATTAGAAGCTTGTAAACAATCCATTGCAATTGCTTATTTCTTGCCGATATAATAATAACTAACCATCACACCATCAACAGGTCAGAAAATGTGAGGAAATAATTCGAGGACCTCTGTACATCATGATAATATTATAGAAGATAGAAAGTCAAGTCATTAGTATAGTTGTTAAATTATATATAACCACCTTTCCATCTACATTTCTCTTTTCATACTTCTTATTCTTTTTAAGCACCAAAATTTCAGTCATACAAAGCAATCGCCAATACTTGAACATATAAATGCACAAAATCATGAATATAATTGTGTCATTATTGTTCAAACTATTAGTTGATACATGATTCAAAATTAATTCCAAATCAAGTTGTTAGAAAAGCATAAAGAACACTAATTTCTCTCGAACTGCAACATTCATTCACAATCATAATTACCATCCAACTCGGCCACCAAACTTCAACAAGTTATATCTGGATAAGAACTGAGACCACAATTCCAAAGTGGAGCCATGAGTACCAAGAGTCATAATCTTGTTTGAAAGAAATTGAGATACCTTAAGTGTTCTAAGCTGTATTACATGTCCGAGGATACTCATTAGGCGATTGATTAACTCTTTTGATATTTTCCCCTGGCTTGCCTGCTGCAAATTTTGAAAATAACATACTTATATTTTCCTCAAAGGCACCAAGATAAAAACGAAAGGAACAAGAGAATGCAAGTGAGCAAAACATTTTTCTAAAGCTTAGAATAAAGGAACATGTGGAGGAATGATATCAGTTTCCCTCCGGTACCGCTAATCTAGCAACTTTGGCAAGCTTTAGCTTTATTTCTCTAGGCAATCTCCTTTTAACTGCCTGGGATGAAGCATCAGCTTCTTGGCTTTCCATAGCAGGTGGCCTTGCTGTTATATTTTACACAAAAAAAAAAGTTCAGTTTGAGATGAGCTTCCCAAATAAACATCTGCGAAATCTTGAAATTTAACAAGAATATAAAAACTTACATTCTGCAACCATCTTCTCTAACTCCCTAATGGCCTTTTCAAGCATCGAACTTTTGGGCCTTACAATGGAACCATCCTTTCTGTGCATATGAGAAGCCTTCTGCAAGATATTAGACCCAAAAATCAAAACCAGTAATATAGGATTATCATTTCTGGTTCCAAAGAGTTACCAAGTCCGGCACTGACCAAGTTAAACAGGATACCTGTTTTTCTGTCCAATGGGTGGTTAATATGTGGTTAACCTATAAACGAAAAAATATTAAAGAAAAAAAAATTACAAAAGTACTTACTGTTGTTTGCATGGGATACTTGCCCTCAGAAACAGTGATCTCTGACAGTTCATGACTGCCATTTTTTTCTCTTTGCCGAACAGATGGTTCCAGCTCATCAACATTATGCAGTGGTCTTCCAGACTGGGATTTGGATTGTGCATGTGCACTTTGATCAAGGTATTTCTGATGTGAAGCATCAGAAGTTCCACTCATGTCTTTCAATTTGTTAGTGACATAATTTGACTGGAGAACTCCTGTCTTCCGCTTTTCAACATCCTTTGCCTCTACTAAAGATATGGAAGCATCCCCATGTGAGACTTTAAGAGATGAAGGATCCAAGGTTGTTTTATAATCAGCTGATTTCTTTTTGGCAGGAATTCCAGAAGCATTCAATTGATTGTGGGATCTCACATCCTCGTAATGAGCACTCGTCACAGCCAAATTATGAGTAGAAAAGTTTTTCCCTACTACTGGAGCTGACTTTGTGGCAGCTGGTTTAGTCAGTTTTACATGTTTGTTTGACACATGACCATCATGATTCTCAGACTGTGCTTTTGCCATATCTTTTCTTCGCCTTTTCTTCTGCTGCTGGTTAGGTATTGCAGTAGGTTCATTGCTTGAAAAAGAAAATAAAGGAAATTAGTAAAGGCAAGGTTAGAAGTATTTTTTTGACATATATTAATGTAGCCATATTAAAGAATTCTTTCCAAAACTGAATGTAAATCTATGCAACTTCTCTTCACCATAAAATGGGTACAAAACATCTTATACTTAGAGGCTAAGAGAAAAGGACACTGCAAAAGGAAAGTAATCAAACCCACTGACACTATTAAATGGAAAAGAATCTAACGTAGAAAACCATAACACTTGCCTCCACTAAGAATTAACTCTGTCAACTAAAATTCCCCCAGAAGATTCACAAGTCAGTTATCTTGTGTACAGCCCTGATAAACTTGGATTTTATTGCTTAATAAGAAACCTCAAGCATTCCCCTTTCCTCCTTATACCTGTTTCCACAAACTTTCTAAGCTGACCACCAAACAATCCCAACTAAATCAGCCCTAAAGCTTTTTTATTGTTGCTGTCCTCGACACAAGAATCCCGGCAACTAGTTGCTCAACTTTTCTTCATCTTTTTGCTATCTTTGTCTTTGGTAAACCCTTGTCAATACAAGCTGTAAAATGGGTTTTGCAATTCTACACCCCATAGTCACAGGTTTTTCAAATCATAACCCACCATATAACCCACATAAAAACTAGTTACGCATGTAAGAAATTTGACAAGAAGCTCTTCATGCACAATTATGATATGTTTGGAGGAGGGAAACAAAAGCATTCGGAGGATATCACAAGAAGCCTGTAATTAAGTTCAGATTCACTATCAAGAGGCTGTATGCATAGAAATGTTCAACATGCCAGTAACAAACAATACTAATATTTTGTATCAGCAAGTTTTCATATTGAACTTTCTTTGTTGAGGAAGCTCTTAATGGCATTGTCTAAAAAGGACTTCCCTATCTTTTCTGATACCCTTTCCCTGTCAATAATCATTCTGTGGCATGGTAGCATAAGCCTTAAACATACACAACCAAAGAACTCTCTCGCTGATTTAGTATGACAACCTTAAGATTAGAATAATTTTTCAGAGTTGCAATATCAGAAAGAAATGTACTATATCTCATGCTAAATGATATTTTTTATTAAAGTTCTTGAACAACATTTGCTCCCACTGAAAAGGCAATAACTTGCAATTGACCTATGCTCACAGTGATAGTGGATGCAATCAAGATTCACACTGAACCAAGAAATCTATAATTTTCATCCATCTAGAAATGTTGCTCAGGCCTTAAACCGACCAAAAAATTAAATAAAAGAAGAAGAAGACAAAAACTAATCTATAGTCAACT
>CP135549.1:6295020-6337020 GCA_032402905.1 Khaya senegalensis | reverse complement strand
CATAGGTTTAAATAAAAATCCCCCATTGCATTATGATATCAAGCTATAATAATTGCCAATGTGGTTGTCCTCCAAAGGCCCACAAATATCCTAGATCGAACATTATAGTCCGTACAATTTCAAGTTGTTATATAGTTTGGGTGAAATTAATTAATTTTATGATGTATTAATGAAATGAATGTTGTGTGTTCTTGTCACAAATTCGACCTTGTAATAAAATGTAATGTAATGTAACGAAGCTTGTCTTGTCTATTTTTGTAAATACGAGTCCACGTACGCATGGGTACCAGTCAGAATCAGACCACAACTTTGGCGGTGCATCTAACTGTAGCACGTGCAAATCCATCACGTGCTCTGTTCCACCGACACCGCATGGTGGCCACTAATGGCAAATTAAACGTAATTTAAATTTACAAAAAAAAAAAAAGGTGGGGACCATACAAATGAGGTGGGACCCATATTTAAGTAAAGAGTGGAACTGGAGAGGAGCTTATCACATGCGGTACAACACCAGCAGGGACGATGATCGTGACCCGCTCCCCTTTGTAATCTTGCTGTTCCTTTGCTTTAAGCCAATAATTTCTGTCTGTGTTCTTTTCTAGTTCGTTCGATTAATACTAGCCGTTGGATATTTCTGATTTGCAAAATAAATAAATAATAATAATAACGATGAATCAAGCAAACTCCAAATTTAATACTAATAAACCCAGAAAATACAGGAAAAATGCTTGAAAGGATTCCTGCAATCCACAGTGGGCACGTGGCCGTCAACTTGTGGTACACGTATTAGTTACGCAGTTGACGTGGGGCTCACACTTAAAAAAAGGTGCCACGTTTGTGGTATTTGATTGAGAAGCACGTGATTATAGTTTAACGCTACCTGGCGCTGCGAAGCGTGGCCCGCAAGATTTGATTGTCGCAGTCACGGACTTATTGTATACAGTCGGTTGCATTAACCGACCATATAATATACGAATGACTTTTGATTTGAGTAATATCTAAATAAATAACTTATAAAATAATAAAATAAAGAATTCGTTGCAATGATAAATTATTATAAAATAAAAAAATAATGATAATTTTAAAATTAATATTATTTATTAAAATTAATATCACGATATTAATTTAATTATAAAAAATATATATCTAAAAAATTAAAATTTTCTCATTATAAACTAAGAACGATTTAATATTTTATCGAGTTTGATTATGTTAAAATAATAATAATTAAAAATATAAAAAATAAAATTTATTATTTTTAATTTTCAAATTTAAGTTGTGAGTGTTAATTAATTTAATCGGTAAAATTTACTATTGTAGTATAAAATTTAGATGGGAGAATAATTAATACATTTTATATAAATTATGAAAATTATTAAGAGTTTAATGATAATTAAGAGAATTAGTAAGACAAATTTGGATAAACCCCTAATTCTAAATTAAGAGAATTAAAAGGTGTTAACCAACTTTTAATCTATTAATTAATTAACATTAACTAATAATAATTAAATTAGGAAATAATTGTAGGCAAAGACAATTTTTAACTAATAATCTTTGTTCTGAAAAGGTGGAATATTAAAGCGTGGGGGGAGAAAACTGCTTACAAGAATGAAAAGACTTCTGTAACTGACAAAAGTTGTGAAGTTCACGCGCTTGCCAAACAAAATGTTGTGGGTCTCCCTTCCATCTCTCTCGTGAGTTTCAGTTCCAATCTCTTTACGTACTCCTTGTAATAACATCACGAGCGTGAATCACACGCGCTTCGGTTTCAATCTTTGCATACTCGTTGTCTTAATATCGCTAGCGTGAACACACGCGCTTTATTTTTTTAAATATATAAAATAATTTTCAAGGTTTATATATTATTTTAATTAACAAGTTGATATAAATTTATTTACAAATACAATATAATTTGTGATTTAATTTTTAATTAATATTTTTAAATTTTAATGTGGTCAAAATTTGAATTTAATTTTTTTAATTTAATAATAATTAGGGTTGAATTAATTTATTCTATAAATAAAAAATAAATTAGCACATGTTTAACATGCTAAATTAATGTAATGCAATAATTTAATTGTTTTTCAATCAATTTCTTTTAATTAATTTCTTGAATATTTTCCAATATTCTATAAATTGAGGGCCAACAAGTAAAATATCCCTATACTTGTTTAATGACTCAATTTTGTCCAACAATTATCTGAAAATCTTAAATTTTTAGGTCCCAAAGCCTGCTCCAAGAGTGGGCCCCACCACACGATGATCACATGATCATCACCACCATCAGAAATATTATTAAATTAAACCAAAACGAGCTCTACCCATGCGTGTACTGTAATATAATCTCTACTCTCTTCCCTTCCCTCCTTTTATTTTTCTGGTCTGGTTGGCGAGCTTGGAAAGCAAACAAACTGACGGTTAAGCCAAAAAAAAGAAAGACGTCCTCAAGCTTAAGACACTTGTAGGTGTATTTCTATGTGTGTATATAAGCCTTAAGATGATATTCTGTTTCATAAAATAAAACGACAAAGAATTTGCCTGAAACTGAAGCTGAAAGCAATGAAGATGGTGGAGCAAGAAGGGTTGTCGGGTGAATATGGGATGGGAAGTGTCGGTGGCCGGACGGTGTTGGTGGGTGTGAATCTGGACTTGCATAGCAGAGAGCTTTTGACTTGGGCTCTGGTCAAAGTTGCTCAGCCTGGGGATACTGTGGTAGCTCTTCATGTTCTTGGTAAAGATGGTAAGTGTACAAAAATGGAGTTTTTGAAGTTTTGGTTGTGCTTTTTGTGGTTTTGATTATTGATAAGAAATGGTTGTGAGTAGAAATTGTGGATCGAGATGGGAAATCTTCGCTGCTGTCTCTCGTTAAAACTTTTGACTCTGTTCTTGCTGTGTATGAAGGTTTCTGCAACTTGAAACAGGTTTGTTTTTTTCTTCACTGTTTCTGTTTGGTTTCTGAGAAAATGGAGGAATTTGATGAAGGAAAAACAAAAAGTTTCTTTTGCTGTTTTATTGCAATTTCCACGTTTAGAAAGCCAAGTAGCAACATTTCTCAAAAATGCTACTTTGCTAGTTTATTTTCTATTCTGGTCCTTCATAATTAACAAACATGCCATTTGCGCTTTGTTTGGTCCCTGAGAAAATGGAGGGAATTGTAGCGAAAAATTACTGTCATATGTTTCTACTTCTGTATTGTTTCAAAATCAGAAAGTCAAGTACGGCTGGTAATTTTCTCAATGTTTTAGCAGCATAAAGATTTTATAGTTTCTCTTACCTTGTTGTACCTTCTTTACTTACAAGGTGAAATCTTAATGTGGGGCTCGTAATAAAAATTTTCCAGGTGGATCTGAAGCTCAAGATTTGCAGAGGTACATCAGTTCGAAAAATTCTAGTTAGAGAAGCAAAATCTTATTCTGCAACAAAGGTTATAGTAGGAACTGCTAGAAATCACCATACGATCCGATCATCAACATCTGCGGCTAAATATTGTGCTAAGAAACTATCAAAGGATTGTTCTGTTCTTGCTGTTAATAATGGGAAAGTTGTGTTCCAAAGAGAGAGCTCTCCATCAATTGATGGCGACTCAAAAGGTTGTGATTTTTGTGTTTTCCCCTATTTTTCATTTTTGGTATTATTTTCTTGGTTATTTGCTGAAATTCTTAGTCATTGGCTTTTTGCAGGAGCTGAAGATCACCGACGAAATAGTTTGCTTAATGTGATCCAGCGGTCAATATCACTTAGCAAAAATTCTGCAGCACCAAAAAATTCTAAAGAACTGCCTGATGATGGTGCAAATGCAGCCATCCAGAACTGGGAGCAGGCTTTAGTGAAAGCTGGTTTAGATTGTGTGGAGAGAGGTATGAAACAGAATTGCTTCATTTGTGGACCAGCTAGAAAATCGCCGGTTAACTCCTGTGGCCAATTTGAAGAAGACAGTGCTGGCGACGGTGGTGATGGCGGTGACTCTTTGGCTATAGTGCCTGTACAGAAGGTAGAAGCAGCTACAACTTCAATTACTTTGCTGGTCAGACAATTGCCTGAAGTGAGACCTGGATGGCCACTGCTTCGCCGTGCATTATTATCAGACAGGCAAGCTCCTGACAGGTCTTCCATGAGGAAGATCTCTGTGGTTCAATGGGCAATGCGATTGCCTACTAGGCAACCTTCCTATATTACCAATTCCAATCTTAAACCAAATAGTTACGAGCAATGTGACTATGAATCCTCCAATTTGAATGGAGAAAGTGGTGCAATTGTTCCAGTAGGCGATGAAATTGTTAGCTCTTCGCCTTCTCCTGCTCACAATTCTACGGAACTGCCCAAAGAATTGGAAGGTCTTCATGAGAAATACTCAGCAACTTGCAGATTGTTTAAGTACCAGGAACTCCTCTCAGCAACATCTGGTTTCTTGGCTGGTTTGTGCTGATCCTCAAACTTAAAAGAAACAGTTTATTTTTGTTCATCTTGTGGAAATATGGTTTTTGTAACAGTATGTTTTTATATTCCAGAGAATTTGATTGGGAAAGGAGGAAGCAGTCAGGTTTACAAAGGTTGCCTTCCCGACGGCAAGGAACTTGCTGTGAAAATCTTGAAGCCATCTGAAGATGTTATAAAAGAGTTTGTTTTGGAAATTGAGATTATTACTACATTAACTCACAAAAACATTATTTCCCTTCTGGGATTCTGTTTTGAGGACAATAATCTGCTCTTGGTTTATGATTTTCTCTCAAGAGGAAGCCTAGAAGAGAACCTTCATGGTATGTGAAGACTTTATTTTTTTTTAAAACTTTTTCAATGGAAACTGAAGATAGCTTAGATATTGTTATGTTGATTTTTCATTTACTTGGAATTTGCTTGCATGTTTCTTGTGTTTCCTGATTCAGGTAATAAGAGAAATCCGGCTGCATTTGGTTGGAGTGAGAGGTACAAGGTGGCTGTGGGCGTGGCTGAGGCCTTGGATTATCTTCACAGTGGCAGTGCTCAACGTGTGATCCACAGAGATGTTAAATCATCAAATATACTACTGTCGGATGATTTTGAGCCACAGGTACCTTTCATATTCATCTTCCGTTGTTTCTTTTTGAATTTTTTAACATTAGTACTTAAAAACAGGGCATAAATTCTTAAATATTTAATCTTTTCTACTTGGTTTTCTCCTCAGCTATCTGATTTTGGACTTGCCAAATGGGCATCAACCTCCGCATCACATATAACCTGCACTGATGTTGCTGGAACATTTGGGTATGTAATTTCACTTTCCATGTCATTTCTTTTCCTTAGATGACCCACCCTGTTTTTGTTCATCGAGTTCATTTCAAAAGGAAATTTAATAAGAAATTTTCAATTATTTCCTGAGATTACTGGTAAGACTGGAAATTTTGATAATAAATCAATGAATGTTCGATCACATTTCTTGCTGCAGTTACCTGGCCCCTGAATATTTTATGTATGGCAAAGTAAATGACAAGATAGATGTCTATGCATTTGGTGTTGTACTCCTTGAGCTTCTTACCGGCCGAAAGCCTATAAGCAATGATTACCCGAAAGGCCAAGAGAGCCTTGTCATGTGGGTATGTAATCTGTTCTATCACAATTTACTAGTTACAACATTCATCATTTGATTTTATATTCTTATCAACAAATGGAACTACCTTGTCCAGGCAAAGCCAATTCTGAACAGTGGGAAGGTTACCCAATTATTAGACCCGGCCTTGGGCAACAAATATGACTATGAGCAGATGGAGAGAATGGTCTTAGCAGCTATTCTGTGTATCAGGCGTGCCCCGCGAGCTAGGCCTCAAATGAGCATTGTAAGTTATCTTGCATTTGTCCTATAGTTGGCTCCAATGAACACTTGTTAAGTCTAGTAAGAATGTTAGGTAGCATATAGAAAAAGTTTATTAAATTGTTTTTCTTTCCTCTGTTATAAGTAGATTGTGAAATTTCTTTTCTTTTTCTCTTAATTAAAGGTTTTGAAGCTACTCCAAGGGGATACTGAAGTAACCAAATGGGCAAGGTTACAAGTTAATGCTTCAGAAGAATCCGACATGCTAGATGATGAATCTTGCCCTCGTTCTAATCTCCAATCCCATCTTAATCTCGCATTGCTTGATGTAGAAGATGATTCATTCTCCATGAGCAGCATCGAGCAAAGTGTCTCGTTAGAGGACTACTTACAAGGCAGGTGGAGCCGGTCGTCGAGCTTTGACTAACCACATTACTGGGAGAAATTGCAAGTATAATTTCTTCATTCTCTTCAATTGTTTTGTATGTTCTTTTTTCTTGTTTTGATAATCCATACTCTTTCCGTTGGTTTCGTGTCACCTCCTGCTTGCTTACACATAGGCGTTGGATGAGAGGATGTTTGCAGATGTGCCCTCCTCCTTCCCTTAGTATCCATATATCTAGGGATTGTCCTCTGTTTTTGTTTTTATTCGTTTTCAAAAAGAAACTGTCATGTTTCTTCCTTGATCTCAATTGATCAAGTGTTTGTTGTACCAATGGCAGAAGATGCAAGTGTAGTCCTCAAATACTAATTACTCATAGAAGCGAGTAACGGTATCTTTGCACCGGATGGATCTAAGAAAGTCTTATAAGAACTGCTTCTGTTCATAGACTGAAAATTTACATATGTTTTTTTGACCATTTCAAGTTCACTACAAAGTTGCAGACCTTTCAGAGTCACAACAAAGTGTTCATTAAGTCTCTGTCAATCCTTCAATAGCTGGTCCTGCATTACAACTGTTTCAGAGTCCCTTTCCTTCTCGTTTACCTTGCTTTGCAGTGAAGACAGAGCGTACACAAACCACAGAAAACGAGTGAAGCAAGAAATAGTTAAAGAGTGAAGAAAATCTTGATTGTAACAACTGAACAAGTTTCCTCCATTCACCATCACCACCGACACCCTATTTCCCTCCTCGGTCCCCACTTCATCCATTAATGGAAACTTCCTTTTTCTTTGGCAAGATAATTGAGAAAATGGTACTGGTTTTCAAGAAATCTCCTTCAAGAATTTACTGTACAAAAACACTAATTATTAACTTTTTTTTTTAAATAAATATTTTTTTAATAATTTTACAAAATTAATTTCTTTCATTATTTATTGACTAAATAAGTCAAAAATTAAAATTTTAATTACCATTGTTATTGTGACTGAAATTGTGACATTTTTGTTAACATTCTACTCCTGCTTTTCTCATTGGTAGATACTCATCGTTCACTAAATTTTGCATCAAATATTTTATTAAAAATACTAAATATAATAAAATCAAATTAACATTACGAACGACATACATTACTAACAAAATGTAAATATCATAATGCATAATTGAAATAAAATCATAATATTTTATTATAAAATAAATAAAAAATAAAATACAGAAAAAAAGATACGAGAGAGAAAAGACAGATTCTAGTTATATTTTTGGCTATAATATTATTTATTATTTGATTTATTTAATAAATAAATTATAAAATTAACTAAATCAAAAGGGACTAATTTGAAAACTTTGCCCTTAGAATAATGTATCTGACTAGAAGATGTCTGAGAAGAATCTAATGTGAAACGGGGTGAGGTACCGACAGTCCAATTCTACCACGGCAAAAGCAAAGATTTTGGTTGGGAATAATAACACGAGGATCCCTATAGTTTTATTGATTTACATACAAGAATACATGTGTCTATTTATGACAAGACACTCCCAATAACTCCAATTAAAATGACAAAATTACTTTTATGTCATTCAATTTTGATTATCACAATATTAAAATATGTAAATATTTTTTATTTTATTTTTAATTATAATATTTTTATCAAAATTCTACATGAACCAACTTTTAGATAATTTCGTACAGGACTAGTCTTTCAATAATTTATTTGAAGTCAATCTTAAGAAATTTTGTTTGGGAGTAATTTAGAGAATTTCATTTGGGATTCATATTTAAATAATTTTTTAATTATGTAATTTAAATTTTCTACTAAAATTTATTGAAACTACAAAAAAATATATATTGATGAAAATATAAAACATTGGGATTTGGATGATATTATACCATTTTGGTCAAGTCAAACGTCTGTGTGAAACTCCCCACTTATAAAAACAGGCTTCGATAGACGATCAAAACGATCAGCAGCAGAAAGAAGAAGAAGAAGAAGAGGGGTTGAGCCGCTACTCCGGTGTAACCCAGTAATGGATCCTCCTTACATTCATCACTCCAGGTATGTTCCCATGTCCTCCCCTCCTCCTCCTAACCCTAATCTTTTTCGTCCTTCAATTTACCACCAACCACCCCCTTTCCTTCCGTCGCCTACCCCACAACGCCCTCCTCCTCCTCCTCAACCGTCGCAGCAGATACTTCCACCACCGCCGCGACCAGCAGCTCCACCACTACAAATTCAACAATTGCACCACCGCCCCAACCCGCCTCTCCCTTCCCAACTCGTCCCACCTCAAAAAGTTTCTTACAATCCCCAATTTACGTTTAGTCCCGATTTTAATCACAACCCTAATTCTGAACCCCACATTCGGTTCCATGAAAGAAGTAGCGATTTTGTCCACCGGATTCCCATCGACCATGATCGGCAACAACAACAACGTCATCAGCATTATCAGCAGAATCATCGTCACCGTCTGCTTGCAGATTTTGATGCCCCACCCGATCGGTGGGACCCACCGAGGAATGTGCCGGATCACCGTCTGGTGGTCGGTAATTTGGACCATCGCCATCAATTTGATCATCGACCCATGTCACCGTATAGGTCAGTTAATCAGATTAAGCATGAATTAGACGCAAGTTATAGGTTTAGAGAAAGGTACAAAAATGATGGTTATGAATTTGAGTATAAAAGTAGCAGTAGTAGTAATCAAAGAGCAGAGTTTGTTCCACATCGTAGTCATTTTGTATCAGATTCTGCTAGATTGAATTCAAGTAATTATGATAATCAACATAATTCACAATTTAATAGTAATGAGTTAGTGAGGAGCAATGTGAGAGATGGGGTTTTCGATAGGCAGGCTATGAGAGAGAGAGAATCATTGGTTGAAAGGGGATCATATAGTGAGAATATTGGTGATGTGGTTAGGGGTTTTAGTGGAAAGCGTGAGTTTTATGGGTTGGATTCAGGAAGATATGATAACAATAGAGGAAGCAGAGAGAATAGTTATGAGTATAATAGGACCCCAAGGAAACAAGTACAAAAGAAGAGTGCACTTTTGAGAATTCAGAAACCTTGTTATCGAAACAGGGATGATGGAGAATTACATTATTCGGGCAATGAAATGAAGCCTGGTTCATTTAAAGGAAAAGAACAGGTTTTGTTTTTGGATCGTGAGGTGGGCGAAGAAGAAGAGAGAGAGAGGAGTCCTGTTGAGCTTGATGTTTCTTTCAAATCTAATTCATTGGTGGCCAAGGCAATTGTGGCTCCTTCAAGTTCCGGTATTGTTTCTGATGTAAATTTAACTCCTAAGAAGGGAAATGCTAGGAAAGTTATGGTTTACAATAAGGATCGCTCTATTTCACAAATGAATAAAGCATCTGAGAGCGGTATGAAGCTGGATAGTTGCAGAGTTTTTGTGAATAGTGCTGCTGGTTCTGATAACAAGGACTTGAAAAAGTCTGCAAAAGAGGTTTCACCTTCTGGTTTTAACATTGGTGATAATGAATTGCAGTCTTGTTCCAATAGAAGTAATAATTCACTCACAAAGATTACAGCGGAAAAGTCAAGGGGCGTTGTTTCAAATAAATTCGGCACTGGTGTTAGTACTGGTAAAACATCTCCACTCAAGGTTGCAAAGAAGAAAAGAGTTGTGAAGAAAGTAGTGAAGAAAGCCATAAACCCTACCGTTCCTGTTTCCATTTCTCAACCAACAAAGAAGCTTGATGGACCTCTGAAAGCAGAAGGATCCACCTGTGATGCACCTGCAGCCCCTCCACGAAAAATGGGAGTAAACTCTTCAAAAGAGAAAATTACTTCTGCCATGCCTTCTGGTTCAAGAGAGAAAATTACTTCTGCCATGCCTTCTGGTTCAAGAGAGAAAATTACTTATGCTATGCCTTCTACTTCAAGAGAGAAAATTACTTCTGCTATGCCTTCGGGTCACCTTGTTGATTTGCAGCCTTATCCAAATGAAGCAAAAATCTTGGCTAGAAATAACAAAGTGGGTGGATCTTCACAAGTTGCCACGATTTTAGAAGAAGTTAGCACTGATTGTGATTCTCGTGTAACATCTGCAACTAAGATAAAGAGAAAGAGGAGTGGCTCAATTTCTCATTTGGCTTCATCAAGTTGTAAAGAAGCTAAAATTGACAAGGGTGCTGTAAATGTGGATAATTGTTTGCATGTCTTACACACTGTCTCAATCTCTAACAAGAATCCAACAAGATCTATGAATGAAAATACTGTTACTGACACTTGTACTGTTGAAGGTTCTGGCCAGCAGTTTTGCCACAATGAGCACTCCTTATTGCTTGAGAATTCTGGTTTGTTAAGCTTGGTGGAAAACAGAAGGCATGAGGGTCTTGCAAATACTTGTAGTGTTGCAGATGGGATGAACACCACCACAAGTTTCAATAATTGTTTAGTTAGTTCACAGGAGAAAGTAAGTGATTCTGAAATTGGTGTTGTAAATGCTTCTACTCAGCAGGCTTGTCAAGTTCAGATGGGTCCCTCAGGCAAAAGCAGTACTGTGGAAGGACTTCCATCAGTTGGAATATCTGCTTTATCAAATTCAGAGAAAACTGGAATTTCCAAAGTTTCCATACATGCAGGCTGCTCTAACCATGACAAATGCAGTGTCTCAGCTTCTGACAATGTTAATATTAATTCAGAAAAAATTAACCTTGGGACTGGCGATTATAATGGTAAGCAGCTGGCATCAAATGAGGTTACTGTCTCACGTGAGAATGTGGCCACAGAAGGATTCCCAAATACTGCGTTTTTAGTAGGGAGCAGTGAGGAGGATGTGCCTAATACCACTAATGATGGCAAAGTTATGACCTCTTTCTCAGATTTGCATGATGTGATGATAGCTGATATGTCCATGGGGCCTGTAATAGCAGTTGGCTCTGCACAATGTCTAAATGCAACCTTAAACTTATCTGCCAAAGATTTTAGTTCTCCAGAGGCTAGGGCTATTGGCAGTTTGGATGTTGGTCTACAATCTTGTTCAGATGGATTAGGTGCTTTGAGTGGGAGTGATTTAACAGGTGGATGTTGTGAGGCTAAGGTTTCAGATAGTGGTTGTCTTATTGAGACTTCACCAGAGGAAAGAAAAAGGAGGAAAGTCTCTGGTTGCCATCCTAAATTTTCTAGTATGACTGTATCTGTGACCAGTGAAGGACTTGTAACTCCACATCTCTCTACATCTGGTGTAGATTTATCATCAATTTCTAATGAGGGCCAAACACAAACTGAAGAGAGAGTTGCAGTTTCTAACATGGATACTCTTTGTGGTTCTAATTTGCCGCCTTGTCCAGGTGAAGTTACAGTATTGCTTGAGAATAGTTTGGCTCCAGTATCCTCTGAAGTTCCAGTTTCAGTTAGTAGAGATGCCTTTAGGGTTGGAGATGATGGTTTGAAAATTGAGCACTCAAGAGCTTCTTCTCTTTCATCTTTCGGGAAGTTGGAAATTTCAAATGCACCATCCTGTTGTCCACCAGGATCTCAAAGTAACTGTGATGAAGTTATGTGCACGGAAGGCAGTAAGACAGAAAAAATGGAAGCAGTTGTTGCAGAAGAGCAAGTTAAGGTTTGCAGTGAGGCCGCTCAATTTGAAGATCCTCCTGAACATTACTCTCCTGACATAAATCAAATATTTCCTGCTACAGATGTGGAATCTTATAGTTGTCTCCTTGAAAAGGGTGATTTGCCTTCTGTATCCACTTTTTCGGCTTTGGCCTCTGATGGTGATGGAGTATCTACTACTAGCTACAATGATGAAATGATGTTTGATTCATCATCTACTATGTGTTCTCCTGAAATCTTGTCTAATGTTGGTGTTAGGTGCATGTTGAATCAAGAAGCATCTAGGCAAATTTCTGATGAAAATGTGTGTGAGATTGACAAAATACCAACTGAGAAACCTGTGCTCGAAGGTAATTCTAATTTATCTGCCCATACTTCACCATCAGAGTATGCGAAGATTAATTCAAAGTCGGAATATAGGGCAGAAAGTGGTCGCTTAATTGCAGGGAGAACAGTATTATTGCCGTCTCAGGATGTCAAAGGTACTGGCCATATTATAAATCCCAAGAGTGGAGAAACTTATGGGAAGAAGATCCAACCGAGTCATACTGTTTCTAGGATCCATCCAAGTGGTTCATCTTCTGTTTTTTCTGCCTCAAGGAATACAGCCTCTTCAACCCGCATTAGAAAGCCCAGAACATGGCACCGCATGGAAAGTTCATCTGCTTCTCCTGTGCCAGGACATAAGTCTTCTCTTCACACTGTTCCTCCTCAAAATCAGTTGCCAAAGAAGGTATCTAAATTTCAGAGTATGTCTTACGTTCGCAAAGGTAACAGTCTTGTTAGAAAATCTGCTCCAGTTGCTACTCTTCCCCAAGTTTCTCGCAGTTTGGCTTCATCAGTTTATCGCTTGAATTCTTCGGGGATAGGTGAATCAAAGAAGACTGCAGGATCTGACTGTAGTATTGATGTAATTGACCCACCAAGTTTCTTGAGGATGGGAGGGGTGAATGCTCCTTTGGAAAGGCCCAGAACACCCCCTTTACCTGTTGTAGCCAAAGTACCAAATTGTAATGCCAATTCAACAGGGGATTGCATATCCTCCCCATTGGCGGAGCCTCTTCCTAACAGTTGTTCTGAAACAACATCAGATCCTCAGAAAGTTATGGAAATTAATGAGGAGCCAAGCTCTTCTAATGCTCCTTTGGATATCTCTGAAAATCTTGTGAAGCAAACTGGTTTTATTAACAGTTCAGAAAGCCAGGGTGAGCTGAATGATGGGACTTTGGTTACTTCAAATGTGAAAAGGATGACCTATGTGAAACGAAAATCAAATCAGTTGATTGCAGCTTCAAATGATTGTGGCCTCTCTATTCAAAATCCTGATAAGAGCCAAGGCTGTACCTCAGATGGATACTACAAGAGAAGCAAGAAAAATCAGTTAATAAGGACTTCACTGGAGAGTCACATCAACCAGTCAGTCACCTCGGTTGATGGCTCTTTAACTTCAGAGGGTGAAAAAGCCCCGAATAACATCTTCAGCAGAAGTTTTAGTAAGAGAGGATTTTATAAAGGTCTGTGTGAAGTGCTTCCATCTAGCTACAATTACAATTGTTTAATGAATTAACCGTTAATCATATAATTTGAACTTTTTCACATGTAAAAAAATGGAAAAAAAAAAAATTGGTAATATGAAAAGAAACATGTTACTGAAAATTTTATGTTCTCTCAAAAAAAATAATTGATAATATGAAAAGAAACATGTTACTGAAAATTTTATGTTCTCTCCAAAAAATAAAAAATAAAACTTATGTTTATTTGAAACTATTGCATGAGTGTAAGGAGGCATGTAAATTCTTCTCTGATACTGGCCATTTCTTTCAGTTAATTTATAACTGATAGTTGGAATCAAACTTAGTTTTGTGCTGTTTGTTTGTCCTAAAATGAAAAGGACACGTGTATGGATGACGCAACTTGTGCCTGCAAATACATAATTTTTGGCAATTATGTTCTTTGTGTCACAGATCTAAAGGACACAAAACTAAATGTTGCATAGTCTACATTTTTCTAATTAAATGCATGGTAAAACTTGTTATGTTTATTTAATGGTGTGTCACATTTTCTGTCATCTGGTGATGATCACTTGTATGTCTATGAGGTTTTTGTACCGATTTGTCATGTTCTTTGAAATTCCAGTCTTGCCATAGTAGAATGTTTTCTTATGTTTCTCCTCCATCTTCTTAGTTGGTATTTATTTATTTTAGTTTTCTGATTAGTTTTATTTTTTTATTGTGTTTTTTACTCTCTTATTGATAGCAGAGTTTTGGTGAACTTCACCATTTTAAATTGAGTCAATGTATATGGAAGCTGTTGAATACTATGGATGTGTTTGAGATTTAGGTGTTGTGGTTTTTAATTCATAGCTGTCATGGGATAAAATCACTAGATATTAAGCAGAAGCATAATAGGAAATGTTTGCTAAATGTTTGTAATGGTCACCATCTCTCAGTGCATCACAGTCATTGCAATCTTTCTGGAAATGTTGAGGCTGTAAATTGGTTAGTTTATCTTTTATTATTTGTGTTTAGATAATGCTTAAGTGGGTTGTTAATTTGCAGTTGCAAAAAAGACTCGTAAACCTCTTAAATTCTCTCTGGTTTGGACGCTAAATAGTCTACAGTCATCAAAACATGACGATCATTCCTCATACCGTCAGAAGGTTTTACCTTACCTGTTTCCCTGGAAAAGAGCGGCATACTGGAGACGTTTTGTGCAAGATTCAATTTCCAGTTCCAGTAATAGCTCTTTATCTGCAATTGGGTATGTTGGCATGTGATGTTCTATTTCTGCCGGCTACTTCTGGTTTTTTTGTATGTCCAAGAAAATAACATTATTTTTCTTTCAGTCGGAAATTACTGCAGCTAAGAAGGAGAGACACAGTTTATACCAGGTCAAACCGTGGATTTTCACTTCGAAAATCTAAAGTACTGAGTGTTGGTGGCTCTAGTCTAAAATGGTCAAAATCCATTGAAAATCGCTCAAAGAAAGCAAATGAGGTTAGACTCTAATGCACAATTGCAGATCATATTTTTCCTTTTTGAATCTTAACTGTAAGCCAAGATTGGCAGAAAAATAATGAGGTTAGACTCTAATGCACAAATTGCTTTGTAGTGTTAATGGATATCATTATTCTTGTATATTACAGGAAGCTACATTGGCAGTTGCTGCGGTGGAGATGAAGAAGAGACAACAAAATGGTGCTGAATCCTTTGCTTCTGAGACAAAGAACAGGAGTCATTCTTCCAGTAAGTGACTTAGTAATATACTGCTGCATCAATGTAAACCAATGACTGATGGAATCTTTGGTGTGCTTTTGACAAGACTGCTTTAGTGACAGTATACTGTGTAATTGTTGATTCAACAATTTTGAAATTCTTTCTTTTCTTTTCTTATCTCTTTATATATATTTTTTTTGGGGGCAGAAAATCGTATATTTCGCATTGGTTCAGTACGCTACAAAATGGATTCTTCAAGACGGACCCTTCAGAGGATATCAGGTGATACTGAAACAGGATTAATTTATTTTTGGTTTTGCATTTGTGTTATCATGGTTACATACTATTTCTTCCTTGAGTTTCTAAGTAGTGTTAATGGAAGTTGAACACTCTGTTTCTTGGCCTCGGATCTTGATATTGTACTAACTGCACAAGTCCTCTCATGTTTCTTGTTCGTATGACTTGTTATATTTGCGAGTAGACGACGAATCACCATGCTCTGCTGCTCCCAATTCGGAAAAGAATGCCAAGAAATCTTACATTCCAAGGAGATTAGTGATCGGCAATGAGGAGTATGTCTATGATCCTTATTTAATCCCTAAAATTCTAGTCTGCTTTTTCTCCCTTGAGTAAGCAGTTTTCGGCAGTAAATGCTGATAAATATGAACTTATTACACTGATTGTGTTAACAAATATGCTTGTAGATTGTGAAATTCTGTTATTCTAATTGACTTTAAGTATTTCGTTACAACTAAACTCAATGTTGGCAGATACGTTCGAATTGGCAATGGCAACCAGCTTATTAGAGATCCAAAGAAACGAGCCCGCATTTTGGCAAGTGAGAAAGTACGGTGGAGTTTGCACACTGCCAGATTACGATTAGCTAGAAAGCGGAAGTACTGTCAGTTTTTTACAAGATTTGGGAAATGCAACAAGGATGATGGGAAATGCCCATATATACATGATCCATCCAAAATTGCTGTCTGCACAAAGTTTTTAAATGGTTCATGTTCCAATTCAAACTGCAAATTGACTCATAAGGTTTATTACAGATCCTATTGACAACGGCATTGGTCTACCCATGGGTTAACAGTTTTTTACTTTTTTTTTGCCTCCATTTTGTCATGGTTTCATTTTTCATGCAGGTCATTCCAGAGCGAATGCCAGATTGTTCCTATTTCTTGCAAGGTGCTTTATTATACTATCTTGTGCTTTTATTTGACATAGTTACCGTAAAAAGAATTCTGACGGGTTTGCTGTCAGGTTTATGCACCAACAAGAACTGCCCCTATAGGCATGTACATGTGAATCCAAATGCCTCTACTTGTGAGGGATTTCTCAAGGGCTATTGTGCTGATGGCAACGAGGTAGTGTATTCATATAAATTGGACATCCTTGGGTTTTATCTGAAACTTTGTTTTCATTCAAATTTGTTTATGTATCTATTCTGTTCAATCATATGGTTGGTTCATACCATCGATTTGGTTCCAGTCATTTACTTGGTCTTTTGTGAGAAGTAGATGATTCTGGCCATCTATGCATAGCAAGCTAGACTTTCTTCCATGCATTTTTATTTTCTCACTTAGTCTTTGATATGTTTAATGCTTCACAACTTTCTCTCTTCCATAACCATACACTACACACAACCCCCACATTAATTTTGAAAAAGTAAATTTTGGAATATATCTCTGCTCTCAGTGTCGGAAAAAGCACAGCTATGTCTGCCCTACTTTCGAAGCAACTGGGTCCTGTCCTCTAGGATCCAAGTGCAAGCTTCACCACCCAAAAAGTCAAAGCAAGGGAAAGAAAAGTAGACGATCAAGGAAACAGAAGAGCACTCATGGGCGTTACTTTGGTTCTATGTTTGTTGAGGACTCTGAGCCTTGGATAACGATGTCTGAAAGGAACTCTGTACAAGAAAATGGCTATTTGTACGTTGAAGGAAAATTCACAGATTATATTAGCCTTGAATTTGGTATCGAAGAAGCTAGAGAAACTAATGATGCATTTAGGGAGCAGACAACCTTTCCAGACAGTGTTGCCTCGGATTTACAATTTGATGATCTTGACAAGCTCATCAAACCTATTCGTATAATGAACAACTGTCAGGTGAGTTCTTTTTCCCAGGATTTGTCACATTCACGTGGATAATCAGATTCTGTAAGAGATGGTATTGTTTCCCCTCGTTCTTGTGGAGCTCCCAGAATTATTTTCACTTACCCGGCGCAAGCCTTCTAACGTTGGACAAAGATCAATGCAGATAGTACAGTTATAAGTATTTTCTGGACGGGCTGCTGCATTGTGGGCATCTTCAGTGGTGGGAACCGGGAAGTTCCTCGCTCTTGTTAGGTACAAAGATGTAGAATTGTTGGTTCATGTTCTTCACTGCTGTTCTGTTTATTGCTGAATACTGGTTTGGAACTTGTTTGTAATTAGCTGATAGGTACATGAAAAATTACAAACATACAAGAACTTAGAAACTAAATGATATTGTAGAAATATTTGGTGTACAAAAAGTATTCATTTAGGTTTCCTAATTGTTTCCATGTGGGGTGGAGAAAGTCTTGCATTGCATGCATTCTAGCTGAATGAAGATCTCTGGGCAAAGACCAAATTGAGTATGCAATTTTTTTCAAATTTGAAATCTCCAAGAAAGAGAAAAGATTTAATAAAAAAATGAATTGAAGTGGGTATTCAATTTCGTGATTGGTGGTATAAGCAGGAAATAATTTGACACAAATTCAAGCTGTACAAACCATCTTGTTTTGTTGGATGGTAACGCCAATTTTCATATTTTTATAAATAAGGACATAATTCATCAATTATAACAAATAGGTTAATTTTTATTGAAATGATAAACGTCCCAATTCATATTTTATTCAAAAGTATATTGCTAATGTCTCAATCTGAGTTTTATTTAGAATCGTAGGCGAACTTAAAGAGTATAAACAAAAATTTTAACAGTTACACACGGATCAATCTGTTCAAGGTAATTAAAATATATTCTTATTTATTACTTCATTAAACAATAAGGGTCTGTCTGTTAGTTTTCTAATATTTGGGAAAAGGACAAAATAAACAGGGACGAGGTTGATACAAGAATTATCAACAAGAATATTTGTATATATAACCTGAAATTTTAACCATCCATACAGCAAGGGTCAGATGGTACCCACGAATAACATTACTTTTTTTATTTTTTAAAAATTATTTCGTGGGTGCCGTAGGCAAGTTGCCAAAGTCCATATAACAAACAGAATTGAGCAGCCAAATGTCTTTGTAAGCTCGCCACACACACATTCTCACTCAACTCCAACAAATGAAAAAAATAAAAAATAAAAAATAAAAAATCTGATCCACAAAAAATGGATCACATTCTCTTTAGCTTTGGAAAAACTTGAACAAGAAACTCCAGCTATACTTCAAAAACAGAAAGCTATTCCAAGCTAAACTACAAAGAAAAGTTAGCGAGTCATATAAGCAAACATGGCAGCAACTTCTGTTTCCATGGCTTCTACAAAATTCTCAACTCTGGGATGGATTGGAGGAGGGAAAAGCCAAACCCAGATGAAATCTAAGGTAAGGGTATTCTCCATTTCAGCTCAGCAACAACAAGAAACTGAAGTTAAAGAAGCAGAGAAAGTGAAAGAAGAAGAGGTGAAGCAAAAGCAGCAGACACCATTGAGACCGGTTGAAGTACAAAGGAACGTGAAGAGTAAGAACCTGAGCAGAGAATATGGAGGGCAATGGCTGAGTTGTACTACTCGACATGTCAGGATTTATGCTGCTTATATTGATCCTGAAACTTGGGAATTTGATCAAACCCAGATGGATAAACTCACCCTTATCCTTGACCCTAGTAAAGAATTTGTGTGGACAAATGAGAGTGTCAACAAGGTCTTTTCCGAATTCCAGGGACTTGTTGATCATTATGAGGTAATCTTTCATGCATATTGTGTTATAATTTTTATACACGTGCCTTTTTCTTAGCTCAAATTCATATGTACCAAAAAAAAAATCAAAAAAGAAAAAACAATAATTTTATCATCTGTACCTTGTTATTGAGAGTTAGAGCTGAAACTTCCAAGAAACCAAAGCTTTGATGTTTTGATTCAGTTTCCACACAAAATTAATAAATTCTTTGTTTCTTATTCTAAACCAATAAATTTGTATTACAATTACAACACATTGAAGAGACCAGTTTTAACTCTGATGATTACTTCAATGAGTTTTCTCTTGTTCATATTTCCTGTTTTGCCTTCTGTTGAGAACTGCAGGGTGCCCCGTTGACCGAGTACACCCTCAGGCTGATTGGTTCCGACTTAGAGCATTACATCCGGAAGCTGCTATATGATGGAGAGATTAAATACAACATGGATGCCAAAGTACTGAACTTCAGCATGGGGAAACCACGGATTATGTTCAATAACAACGAAATCCCACCTCGAGAAGCTGCACAGTGATAGATAAAGATAGCGTAAAAAGGACACCAAAGAAGGCCAATTATCCAGATTTGAAATGAGATGATAAGAATATATGTATTTAAAGAGCTTCTTTAAACAGCCTGTGTAGTTTGTGCCTCAAGTTATTGCAAAAATGCATCCTGTACAAAGCCTTCACATAATGAGCCGGGTTCTGTACGCTCATTGTTGTAGTTGCCTTAAGCTTTACCATTTTGCATTGTGATTCATGACCTCGAGATGTAGCCAGTAGCATTCTCAATCCAAGGCAAAGTCCCCGAGTTAAACTGGTGGTAAAATGCTTAAACAAGATGAATCCAACCAAGGCTTGAATGCTCCATCATGAACCAAATTCTGAAAACATATATACGAAATATATCAATCAGTAAATGCAGTGATCCATGTTTCACAACATTTAAACAATGAAATATGTACATTTGCTGTAGTTGCATGCACGAGATATCTTTGTGCATATGTTACTATATGAATGCATTTGCACGAGCAGTGTAAACAATGTTCGAGTCCATCTTGATGAATCAATTCCAAAATTGCAGACATAAACTTCAAATATACCTATTGTTACAAGGTATATGCAGGCAAAAAGGATTAAGAAAACAATATGGTACTAGCAGAGAATTTCATTGATTCATAAAAGCACATTAAAGATTCAATTGTTTTCTGATAACATTTGAAAGAAACACATAAAAGACAAGGACATTGGTAAATTGCACATTTGCAATTTAAATCTCACTTGACGAATTGGAATAAGGCACTTACCTGCAGCCAATAGAAAAATCCGCGTAAGAGATTCAAAATTCGACGCCTATCATGTGGAGCCTGATCTATCAGTGTTGCAAGATCTGCAAAAGAAACAATTTGTAGGCTGTGTTCTACAAACTTATATTACTTATATTCATTTACGGATGTAAAACAATGTAATAAAGATGCAAAAATGACTTGGCAACCATACTAACCTAGATAACTATAGGACCAGGAAGAGTGTAAACCCACAATGTATGCAAATACAATCCTGATACTCTACCATTTGGTCCCATATATTTGCAATTTGTAGGGTGTTTCTATGCTTGCAATCCAGTATCATCTACAATTTCAATTTAATAAATATAATACTGGAATGCTGACTTAAACTTGCGATGTCTGTAGAATTACAGGCACATTTCCTGGCGCAAAAAGAAACACTTATTTTGATGTCTTGCAACAAGCATACTCAAAACATGCAGAAAAAATAAAGCGAAATTGTAAAGCTGCGAAAACCATTGCATATAAATAAGCTTACCATTGAACTCATCAAGATATGATTTTCCATCAGAATCAAGTCCACAGGATCTTGTCTGTCCGCAGAAGTCTCTATGATCTTCCAATGGCCTTCGTAAAGATGCTTCTAACAAAAGCTTTTTGTACTCCATTCTGTTATAAGGCTTTTGAAGAAATTCCATAAGTTCATCTCTGAAATGAGATTCCTTACTTTGAGTAAGAATTTCAACACATCTCTCACCAACTGCGTCATCCTTTTTGTTTGTGAAGCAAAAGAATCAGTAAACACAACCAAAAGCAAAAAAGATTTAGAAATTAGAAACATACATTATCGATATTTAAAGAATAAAGAAGAAAATGATACATACACATGGAGTATAATTTCCATGAGAAAATGGATCATTCTCCACTACAACTACTTCTGAATCAGAATCACTCTCCTCGTATACAACTTCTTTCATACCTTCAGGTGCATATACCATATGTTGACCATCTTTCAAAAATTTCCAAAATTCTAGATTGCTTGCATCCCCCAAATCAAACTTTAACCCATGGTTGCAGTCGAATGTTGCTGAATTAGTAGCAGCCTTTGGGCTATGCCTTTTGCTTGAACAACCAATTTCTGCAGAAGAAACAGGATCTTCAGCTTCCATATCTACATTCTTCTCAGCCACTGGTTCCCTCAATTTTTTTCGATTTCCCATGCTTTCCCTCAAAACATTTCTCAAAACAGTTGCACTTTCAGCCTTTTTCCCCTTTACTGCACCATGCAAAGTACTCAAGCTCTCATTATTTTCTCTTCTTGAATTACTCCACAAAGTTCTTGGGCTCTCAATCTTTTCTCTCTTCCCTGCATCATGCATAATACTAGTGCTCTTATTATTTTCTCCTCTTGAATTACTCCTCAAAATTCTTTGGCTTTCAGGCTTTTCTGTCTTCACTACATGCATAATACTAGGGCTCACGTTATCTTTTCTCTTTGATTTAATCCTCGAAGTTTTTTGTGGGCTCTCCGTCTTTTCTGTTCCTGAATTGCTACTAAAGGTCAATCTCAAGCTCTCAATCTTTTGCCTCCCTGAGTTACCCCTCAAAACCCTTCTTTGACTCTCTGACTTTCCACTCCCTGTAATAGTCCTTGGAATCCTTCTTAAGCTCTCACACTTTATTTTCCCCACATTAGTCCTTAGAACCCCTTTTGAATTCTCTGTCTTCTCTCTCTCTACATTACTCCTCAACATCCTTATTGGGTTCTCAATCTTTTCTCTCTCTGAATGATTCCTCAAAATATTCTCAGCTCTTACTTTTTTTTTCATTTTGATAGCAGTCGGTAGTTTCCAGATTCTCCATTTCAAGCCCATTATTTAAACCGTCTTCTTTCTCGTACCCTAGCATCATCATTTTTGTTGTCCTGGTACATGGTTTTCTTCAACCTCTTACTGCTACAAGATTTGACTTTAAGGTTTTCATGAGCAATCCGTCTTCTCTTCAACCGCCTAGCCAACCTCAAATACACGCAAAATCAGCCTCTTCCTCCCCGACAATCCCACCCGAATCATAGGCATTCTTAGTCCACGGAACAATTTCCATCCTAACTCATTAAAAAAAAAAAAAACCCTAATCCCAAAATTCTTAGCCAATTACCCCCCTTCGGCCTTCATAAACGCGAACTCCCCTCATTGAAAAACAAAGCTTACAAGTTATAAATTCTGAATCATTCACAGCAACACAACGTACCTAGCGGTCTTCGAGGTATCCGATTTCCAAGTTTTGAAGACAAAACAACGATAAAACTTATTAATTTCTCTATTATTATTTCATTTTTCAATTTTCCAGGTTTTCATCGTGAAGATACCTGAGCAGAGATCTCTATTATCAGGGGATAACTGACGTGTCCAAGGGAGAATTGGAGGATGTGAAGAGTCAAGACGAGAGGTAGCAGAGTTTCTCTTCTGATTGGGGAATCCAAGAAACAACTTAAAGCGGGAATGATGATGATAGTTTAAAATTAATGTCTCGCAAATTATTTAAAATAAAGAATTAAAAATAATTTTTATTTTTTAAATAACATCTTTTTATTTTAAAACGAATTTTGATTTTTTAATTTACTCATAAAATCTGCAGCATTCATAAATTTAAAACATAGCTTGCACTTGACAAGTTTTTGGTTATGCAGCACGGACAATATGAAAATCATAAACACTGGGAGGCCGACTTAAAATCCTGAAGCTCATTTCTCAGATCAATTTCAGCAGAATTTTTGCAGATCAGCTCCGGAAACTTGATCTTAACATAATAAGCTTGTTAGCTGAATCAAAATTTGTTCTTGAGTTTACCCACTTTGTTTCCTTTGAAACTTGGCTGTAATTAGTATAGAAATGAATTTTTTAGTGTAAAACAAACATCCAAGAACCAGATTCCAGTTAAAATTTTCTTTCAAGGTCTATGGTTCCCTCAAAGTAAACCTAACACTTGTTCTACTTGCATGTTTTCAACTGGCATGTTCTTTCCTTCGTCATCTTTGAAGGTTTCAGTCACTAAGTCCTAGTCCTAAGAAGGTTTTCAGCGAGTACCAGACATGATATTCCATGGAGTTTCTCGCGACTGGCCTGTGTCCCAAATGTTATCGTGCACAAAAGCTTCACGACCTGAGCTTGGTTGTTATGCACATTGTTGTAGTTGCCCAAAACTTTAACACTGTTGAGAGGTCTTGTAGCAAACAGTCGGATACTTGGAGTGCTCACAATGCACAGTTTGCTTTCTGGACCGAACCAGAGGCAAGGTCTTCCAATTCAACCGGTGGCAAAATGCTTAAACATGATGAGTCCAACCAAGGCTTAAATGCTCCTTCGTGAGCCAAATTCTGCAAAAATATGTTCAGAATGTAACAATTGGTAAATTCCGCAACTAAAGTTTCACCATACTTCAGTGAAATATGTATATGTACAGCAAGCCTCTTCCTAAAGATATCTAAGTACACATCTATGAGTGGATTTGAATGCATGTGAGCCAGCAGGGTAAAAGAAGTTGCAAGTCCATCTTCTTGAATGATGATCTCGTGCAAAAGTGCAAAACAAAAGCAAACAATCCATACCAATCCCGTATCAAAAATTAAATTGACTTGTCTAGTTGAAAATTTTTTATCTGGAACTAGCTGATGATTTGATTCGATTAATTCATGATGATGTTTAGATGAATAAGAACACATACTAGATCCGGATGTCGACGAGTTGCATATCTAAAACTGAACTCCCACTGACTTTTTTTAACATCATTCCTTTTAATTTAATTATTGAAAGACGTCAACCTGAAAAAAAAGCACTCACCTGCAACCAATAGAAAAATCCACGCAAGAGATTCAAAATTCTACATTTATCACCTCGAGCCTGATCAATAACTGACGCAAGATCTGCAAGATAAGACAACAATTATTAAGCTTAACATCCTGAAACAAGCTTCAATGTAATTGTAGAAGACTGATATATGTAAAAGGATGCAAACCAAAGTCTTTGAAACCATGCTAAACAAGAAGAAAACAGGACCATGCAAAGCACAAACATGTGCAGTCTAATGAAAACGAATGAAAGACGCAAGATACTACAAGTAGAGTCCTCACTAAAAGACTGGATGAAGAGGTAGAATTACATCCATATGAAATGGCACAAATGACTCGGGGATCTAAGACCATGGATATTCATCACAATCTATATTTTCAAGGATGTTCCCCAATATGAATGACCAAAATGTAGTAAACCTTTGCAATTACAATCCCGTGATCTACCATCCAATCTTATATATTTGCAATTCTCAAGATGTATCTGCCATGATGATAACTATGATCAAAAATTTAATTTGATGAACATAATACTGGAATGTTGAACTTTTCTTAAATTTGCAATGTCATTAGATTTACAATTTACTATTACTTATTAACAAAGAAAAACATAATTTGGATGTCTATCATAAGAAGCATACACAATATGTGTGAAAGAAAATGGAATTTGCAGAGCCTGAAAACACCAATGCATACTAATAAGCTTACCACTGTACCCATCAAGCTCAAGATATGATTTGCCATTAGAATCAAGTTGATATGATATCATCTGTGATCGCAAGATTCTAAGACCTTGCATTGGCCTTTGGCGAGACACTTCTTCCCAAAGCTTCTCATACTCCATTCTATCATAAGGCTTTTGAAGAATTTCCATAAGCTGCACTTTGAATTCAGATCCTGGATTTTCAATGCATTCTTCACCATCTAGATCAACCTTTTTTTTGGTAAAACAACAGAAATAGTTCAAACAGCCAAAATGAAACAAGATTTAGAAATCAGAAACATACAAAATTAAGAAATAAAAGCAAAAAATTAAACAAGAAAAGAATAACCCTGCAGCAGGAAATGATACATACAAATGGAATATGCTTTCCATCAGAAAATGGATTATCGTCCAAAATAGCTACTTCTGAATCAGAATCACTCTCATCATATATAACTTTTTTACCACCATCAAATGTGCATTCCAAATGTTGACCATCCTTCAATAATTTCAGAAATTCTAGATAGCTTTCATCCCCCAAATCAGAATTTACTCCAGGGTTGTACCAGCACTTGGGAGAGTTAATAATATCCTGGTTATGTCTTTTGCTTAAAAAACAATTTTCAGCAGAAAAAACAGGATCTTTGGCTACCTTTTCTACTTCTGAATCAGAGTCACTCTCCTCATATATAACTATTTGACCACCATCAGGTGTGCATTCCACATGTTGACCATCCTTCAATAATTTCAGATATTCTTCATAGCTTTCATCTACCAAATCAGACTTTATCCCAGGGTTGCACTGGTGCTCAACAGAATTAGTAGCTTCTGGACAGTGTCTTTTGCTTGAACAACCATTTTCTGCTGAAGAAACAGGATCTTCAGCTTCCTTTTTCTTTTCTACTACTGAATCAGAATCACTCTCCTCATATGCAACTCTTTCACCACCTTCAGGTGTGCATTCCGAATGTTGGCCATCCTTCAAAAATTTCAGAAATTCTAGATAGCTTTCATCCGCCATATTAGAATTAGTAGTCTCTTGGCTATGCCTTTCGCTCGTACAACCATTTTTTGCAGAAGAAATGGGATGTTCAGCTTCCTTTTCTACATTTTTCTTAACCACTGGTTCCATAAAAATTTTCTCAGTTTCCATGCTTTCCCTCAATTTTTTTGCAGAAGAAACAGGATCTTTAACTTCCTTTTGTGCATTCTTCTCAACCACCGGTTCCCTTGTATATTTTTGAGTTCTCATGCTTTCTCTCCTTAAAACTCTCAATGTTCTTGCGCTTTCAGCCTTCTCAATCTTCAATAGATCATGCAAAATACTTGAGTTCTCATTATCTTCTCTTCTTGAATTACTCCTCAAAGTTCTTGGAATCTCAATCTTCTCTCTATTCACCACATCATGCATAATACTAGGATTTTCATCAATTTTTCTTTTTGATTTACACCTCAAAGTTGTTCTTGTGTTCTCAATTTTTCTCTTCCACGAATTACTAAATAAAACCGGTTGTGGGTTCCTTATCTTTTCTGCCTCTGTATTGCTCCTACAGTTTATGCTTGGGCTCTTAGTGTTTTGTCTACTTGAGTTACTCCTCAAAACCCTTCTCGGGCTCTCAATCCTTTCTTTCTCTGAATGACCCTTCAAAACATTCTGAGTTTCTAATTTCCATTTTCTCAAATGACACTTTATAGTTTCCAAATTCTCCATGTTGAGCTCATTATTCACATCTTCTTCTTTCTCATACTTTGCAACTACTGATGTCTCACCCAAAGCAAATTCAAGCACATAAGACTTCCCATCTTCCTTTAAATTATCCAAGAACATCATATAATGAGGATCAAAAGTATCCCCAACATTATCATCACTATCATCATCAGCAGTAGTATAATTCACACATCTAGCATCCGTATCGATGCCAGCATCTAAATCAACAAAATCTTCCATATGATTCAAAAAATTCCCCGAGTCAGACTCAACCGTCGTTGCTTCCACAAAAGCATAATTACTTTTGTTATTCTGATGTATGGTTGTCTTTGAAGCCTTTTTGCTACAAGAATTGAGCCTAAAATTTTCATATGCAACGCGTCTTCGCTTCCACCGCCTGGCCAACCGCAAATCAAATGCAAAATCAGCCTCTTCCTGCCCTGATCTCCCACCTGAATCACCGGCATTATTAGTCCTTGAAACCACTACCATTCTTTATCATTAACAAAACCCTTTAGCAAAATACTCCCCTTCTGTCAACCCAGATTCATCCAAACGAAAACAGAGCTTCTTTTGCATAAGCTGTACGCAAAATAAAAAAAAACAAAAACAGAAAAAAATCAAACACAATACAAAGTTAGAGCTAGCATTATGCTTTTTATATACCCTACAAACAATGCAACTAATTAAGAGCAGAAATAATAAATTCATAATAATTCATAGCGGCTTTTTTTAAAAAAAAATTCTTAATTAATTATTTTTTTCCCCGATTTTTCTCGACAATTACCTGGACAGAGATTCAAACACGAATGCAAAACAGAAGCGAAGGAATTGAGAACGTAAAGATAAACCCTAGAAATTGCAAATTCCCAAAAAAAAAAAATCCTACTTTTGCGACAGACTTAATTGTCAGAGAGAAGTAGTCAAGTGGCAGTGTTATTGGAATCTGAAACGGTATTGGAACATCAAAGCGGGAGTTTTGGTGTCATTATCGGATCTTGGATGATCCGAACACCTACGAATTTGGGTTGGATCCAGGTTGGATTGGTGGGCTTTGGATCCACGTGGCTTAAGCTTAATTTTACCCATTTTTTCTAATTTACTGAGACTACCCCCTAAATAATTTTAATTACAATTTTTGTTTAGTTTATTTGACAATTAACTTTTCAAATTACCGACTAAAATACTTGGATAATATTTTTTAAATTAAAATTTAAAATTTTTATATTTGAATGATTTTTAATTATTTGAGTTTGACATATCATTTATTTATTAATAATTAATAAAATTTATAAATTAATAAAATAAATAAAAATATTTTCAATATATATTAATTTAATATTTTTTAATATTGATTAAAATGAGTAAAATTCTCTTTCTCTCTGAATATATATATTTATTTTTGTTTGAAATTTATTGTATTTTCAGATTGGATAATAACATATAGGTCCCTTTTTTTGTTAATATTTCACAATATAGAAGTAAAATAAAAAGGGTCCATAACTTCTCTCAGAATAACTAAATTATCTTTCACTATTAACTTGCTAACAATTTAGTGTCCCTTTAACACTGCTAATTAGTATTTGGATAAGTATCAAAATTAAAAGTATAAATACATATCTATGTATTTGACTATCAATCGTATATAAGTACTAATCAAATTTACTTAGTAATGAATTTAATTTTTAAATTTATTATATAATTATATACTAATTAAAACTTAAATAGAATTTAAGTGTTTTATGATAACATTAAATTTTTAATAATTATTTTTAAAAAGTATTAAAAAAAAGTGTTAAAATGCATAAACACTTATGTATTTTGGTGTGTTTTCTTTAACACTTCAAATGGACCCTTCTTGTTAAGATTGAGTATAACCATGCTAAATTAAACTAAATCGATGATTTTAATTGGTTTAAAAATATATTAATTTAATTTTAATTTTAAAACAACTAAAAATCATTAAATTTAATCCAATTGAATTAAATTAAACTAAATAAACTAATTTTTTTATTTGAGTTTAAACTAAATTAAATCAAACTAATTTGATAAATGCCGGTTTGGTTTGATTTTTATCATTAAATCAATTGAATTTGAGTCAAATTAAAATTAATAATTTTAATTTAATTTAAAACTTGACTCAAATTGAATCGAATTAAGCCGCACTCACCTTAAATTATGATCGATTTCATAAAAATAATTTAATTATTTTAGTAAAAATAAGAATTTATTATATATAAATTAATAAATTAGTCCCTTATTTGTAAAAATATACAAACTTAGTGAGTCAAATGTATTTCCATTTTCAAACCAAAAAAGACAAATATGAAAAGATGTAAAGTATGGAGAATTTATACCGACAATATCCTTGAACGCACCAAGCATGTGCATAAACTATTAAATTTATTTAAAGCCTCACGAGAGAAAATAAAAAAGCAACGGACCACAATACACATGCAAAGGGTGGGATAATAACATTTTAGTCCCTAAATATTTATATTCTTATATATATAATTATAATTTGTTCACTTATAACAAATAAATTACTAACCTTTTTGGAATAACTAAAATAGTCTTCTAGTGTTATGTTATATATTGTAATATATATAACGGTAATCAAAATTCAATATCATAAGGGTAACCTTTTTATTCTAATAAGATCTGTAGATTTATTTATTCTAAATTAACAAAATAAGTTTTTATTTATAAAAATATAAAAATTAGGGACTCAATTGTTATTATCCAAATCCACGTGGCATATGTTTGAAGAGAATGCGGCAGAAAGGAACAATTTAACCTGTGTTTCAAGGACAAATAATGTTGAAGCATTGAGCGCACTGGAACCCACTTGATGTAATGGCACTGGCACACAGTCTGTCGGTATTACATTTGTACGGTAAGAGAGTTACTGTCCTAATAATAATATGCCCAATGCATCGTAATACTTAATTGAAGACCATTAATGACAAAGCTTCAATTGTAAAGATCTTGCCTGAAAGTGACCGATTTTAATAAAATTGAATAATTATTCGTTATTTCAGTTTTTATATTATATATTTTATATTAATTATATTAATTTTTATAATTAATTTTTAATATTTTTTAATATTAAATTTTATATTAATAAAATAAAAAAGACATATAATGTTATTAATTTAGATCTCATTTTTTACAAAAATATTTTATTTTATATTCATATAATTATTTTAATATTTATCTTAAAATTTTTAAATACAATTTAAATGTACATATTTTAAATTATAATTTTAATAGAATAATATTATCTATTAAAAATTATTTATTTTTTTGGGGATTAGACAGAAAATATAAGATAATTTTTAAGTTAAAAATAAAATTTTAATTTACGGAATAAAGATATGTTTGGGGAATCATTTGATCTTATCATTAAATAATATTTACAAAAATAAATAGTTAATAATTAATTAATTAATTAATTAGCTGAACGCACTCAAACTAATGAACCGGTAACCTTCCGGTGACCAGTCATTTGGGGTCTTTCAGATCTCAGATCCACGTCACCTCCTGCACGAGTATTACGGCTATATTTACGTTAACGTGACCAGTACCACTACTGTTAATTATTAACTCCTCCTGCTCCTCCTCCTATCTTCCGACGAGTTCTGAACGACACTTTTTCTTGTTCGCTACTCTGAACGAACAGAAATGGAATCGACGACGGAGCAGCTCTCGAAGCTCGGCATCGATGGCGGTTTTGCAGATTCCGCCTCCAATCTCAAGAGGAATCATCACCTCTTGACTCCTGAGCAGGTACGTATACTTCAATATAGAATTATTACATGTTTTTGCTTTGTTGTTGAGTTTTTTTGTGATTGGAATTACCGAATTAGTGATATTGGTGATTTTACAGATTGAGTTGGCGAAGATGCTGATGGAGATGGGACAGAGTCATTTGTTTGAGCAGTGGGCGGGGCCTGGCGTTGATGATGAGGAGAAAAAGGCTTTCTTTGATCAGGTTTTCAATTTTTTTTGAATTTCTGATTGGTATTGTGTTTTGTGGATGTACATATAGCTGATTGTTTTGAATGTGAATTGGTGATACCGTTCAATTTTAATTTGTGCACGTAAGCATCAAATACTGTTGATTTTTGAAATTGACTCCCGAATAAGGAGGTTTTTTTTTTTTTTATATTTTTTATTTAACAAATGACTCAAATTCTTTGAGTAATAGAAAGTTGAGCATTGCTCTCTGAATTTTTTGCTATAATTTTGTTTGTTGGTTCATCTTAGGTTGCTCGACTTAACTCAAGCTATCCTGGCGGTTTGAAATCATATATTAAAACTGCAAGAGAACTTTTAGCAGACTCAAAAGCTGGGAAGAATCCCTTTGATGGTTTCACACCTTCGGTGAGTAAATGAATTCATGTTTGCAAGCTTACAATTGTTTTCTTTTAAAGCTTTTAATTGTTTATTTAACTGAAAGTTATGCAAAATTTACAATAGGTGTTCATGGCATGCAAACCAGTATCTAGCTTTCCAAAAAAGCTTCCATATTGTAATACTTGTGATAAACTATCTGTATCGAGTGCCTGCAAATCTAAATTTGTTTGTGGGCTAGGAAGTGAGATGGCGAGAGTGTTATAATGAACAATGATCTAATCTAAACATGCACAGATAAGAACAAGAAGTTCATCTGTTAATTTTCTGTCCACGCAATTGCTTCTGTGTTTTATGCTTTTGTTTCCTTGTGCCAAACAAAATGCTTCTTAGAATTTTACCTTTTCTTTAGTATTATTTATGAGACTCAATTATGGGAACAGTTCAATATAGTTTGATGAGCACCGTTTGGAATTTAATTTTATAATAACTGGGTGTCACCTAAATGCACATAAACAGTAACTCAGTTCTTCTGCATGCGTGAAGGGGGATAGTTGGCATACATTCACATGCTTCAATAAGTTGTTTTTTGCTACTGATATGTTCCACCTAATAATATTTGCTTGGAAGTTGGGCAACAGTAACCATGAACAATAAACATGTATGATAGCCTTGATAGTTGGTCAAGGCTGATAAACATTTTCATACTAGTGACTCTCTTTTTTGTTTCTGACTTCAGGACAGAGTAGCGTGTATTCATATTGGTTTCAAAATGAGTGTCACAACATTTAACTCTGGCTGATTGTTTTAGATTAGAACAACTTGATGCCGTACTAAACTTAAAGGCAATAGTTATTCCTCTTCCTGCCAACGTGGGCAATTGTATTTAATCCAGAATTGGTTTTCTCATCTTCTATTCCTTAATAAGCTTTTTCCTTCATTTTCAAGAAACTGAAAGAAGTTTTGAAACCGGACTTCCCTCTTCCTGTTCATGCAGCCATTTTGTTTAAGCAGAGTGTGCATTATGGGAGGCAATCTCTTGTGGTTTTTATGTCCTAGGTAAAATCGTCTGTATATGTTTTCCAGAACACAAACATGTCATCTCATTTTTTGTAGACGAACACACTCTTAAACTTATTAGGTTTTCCAAATAAAATGATGCAACTACATAGAATATAGTAAAGTCTCATATGTCCTAAATTTTTAGTTTATGTGCCCTGTCCCTAGCACATAATTCACACTATTGGTTAGCTGTTTGATTCCATCAGTGTCAGCTGTATATGAATACAAATAAATGAATGACTGGAACCTCCACTGACACAGGGCAATATTGTAGGTTCCCACTGGAGAAGTTCTCACATTTGGTGATGATACCTTTATCAATTATGAGCAGGCAGGTGTCAAGGAAGCCAAGAATGCTGCATTTGTTCTTGTTGCAGGTGGGCTTGGAGAACGTCTTGGATACAATGGAATAAAGGTACATACTTTTCATTTTGTTCAGGCCTTAAATTATGTGGTCAATCCTGGTATTCTTTAATGTATTGCTGTACAATTTAATCTATACCTTCTTTGCACCAATCATTTTGCATTTCTTCATTTAATGATTTAATGTATATAATCTTATTCTTATTGTTATACCACTCATCAATCATGAATTTTCTGAATTGATCAAACATTCATAACATTAAACATAGTCCACCTATGTCAAATTGCTAGTATTTTATGATTTATTCACCGTCAAATTGTTTTGGTTCTTGTCCTGACATTTACAGCTAATATTTTTTTAACATGTTGCAGGTGGCTCTTCCAGCAGAAACCACTACTAGAACATGTTTCTTACAGCATTACATTGAGTGCATTTTGGCTCTTCAGGATGCTAGCTGTAGACTCTCAGAAGGTTTGTCATCATTAAAAGCCAATTATTATGTAGATACTTACTGTCCAGCAGGTGATCAAGCAAAACTCCAACACTCTGGTCAGATATGGGATCAAAACTATGTAATTAAGCAATTGGATTTGTTGTTAAAAATGATTGGCTAGAAAAATCAACATATTGCATAATGATCTTCTGAAGACCGCAATAAGAGATAGTCACCTAAGTGATCTGTTTAATTATGGAGGACCCTTTACCACAATCTTTGAATTTGGTTAAATTACCCCCTCTTTCATTCCATTTTGGAAGCCTCTCTCTAAGAAGAGACAGAAGAGGCAAAATGTTTTAGTTCAAATAACCTTACTAATTTTACAGCCAAGACATGCAAGTTTGCCATCAGTTATGGGGGTTGAGTGAGCATTTAGGTGTTTCAATATTAATGCCTTACCAAACAAATAATGGACCACCTCTAGGCTTCTTCTAAAGTTTCATAGCAAGAGCAGCCATCTCTATAAAAGTTTTTCATTGAACTTTCAAGTAATGATGCCATTCTTAAATTTGTAGGTGGATGTCAAAAAGATATTCCTTTTGCTATCATGACATCAGATGACACACATTCACGCACTGTAGAGCTTTTAGAATCAAATTCTTATTTTGGAATGAAACCTGCACAAATAAAACTTCTGAAGCAGGTATGTGATTGGTTCCTGATGTATTGTATATGTAAATGAAATGTCACTATCAATGTTAACAGAATGCACACTACTTTTACAAATCAGCTCCATTTAAATGTTATGTTAACAATCTATTCCAGGAAAAAGTTGCATGCTTAGATGATAACAATGCCAGGCTAGCTTTGGACCCTAAAAACAAGTACAGGATTCAGGTAACACTTTTGCATAGTGTTAGGAATTTTGTGTTTTCTCAACCATAAATATTCAATTTATAGTTGTTAGCTTAATATTTCTTTGTTTGTATAGACAAAACCTCATGGCCATGGTGATGTACATTCGCTTCTTTATTCCAGTGGCCTTTTAAAGGAATGGTATGCCTCCAACACTTACCTAATTTCTTGAAGTTGTTCATGTGTAATCAAGTTCATTAGGCTTTTACTTCAATAATTATAGTGCCTGGTCTCTAGTTACTTGTTAATGTATTGTGTTGAGGATCTTCACTGTATTATCTAGTGTGTCTTCTTATTTGCTCCCTTTTTTGAGTAGTTGTCAGTGCACTTTTTTCAAAAGATATTCTGTGGAGATTTGAATATGTTCATAACTTTACATATCACAGACATGAATTTTGGTTCAGTGATCAGCTTTGCATGATTCTAATGGTCTTTTATCATATTTTCAGGCAAGATGCTGGTCAGAAATGGGTTTTGTTTTTCCAAGATACAAATGGACTTTTATTCAAGGTTTAGATGCTTTATTGTTTCATGGTTTCAGCATCTATTTTATTGTTAAAAGAGTTGTGCTTGAATGTAAAATGAACGGACATTGTACAAATGTAGGCAATTCCAGCATCATTGGGTGTCAGTGCTACCAAACAATACCATGTTAACTCTCTTGCTGTTCCACGCAAAGCGAAGGAGGCTATTGGAGGCATAACCAAACTCACACATGCTGATGGTATGTTATAGAAGAAATCCTTTTTTTTTTGGGTTTTTTTCCCCCTGATTAACAGAGATTTAAGTACTCTTTCTTTTTTCCCTTTGTAGTTTTTAACTATTAATATCAGTTTTGGCCATTTAAAGTTATTTTCAACTGGTTTGAACTCGTATCAAAATGGGAGCATTGACCTAATATCTATTAGCTTTTCATTTTACATTCTGGTGGTCAACGTCCATGCTTCTGTCATTGTTGTTATGAAGTTAGGAAAATTTATGTACTATAATAATAAATTCTCCTGCTATTATCATAATTTTTGTTATTTCTAGTTCTCCAAGATTTCTGCATGTATAAACATAACAGTAATATCAACTTTGGTGTGCAATGCCAAAAATATTGTTGCTACTTTAGCCTTAATTATTAATATCTTAATCAAATTAAATGCAGGGAGATCAATGGTGATCAATGTGGAATACAATCAGCTAGATCCTCTGCTTCGAGCGACTGGATTTCCTGACGGAGATGCCAATTCTGAAACAGGCTATTCTCCTTTCCCAGGAAATATAAACCAAGTAATTGCTGATGCAAATATATTCCCTAATGATTGTTTTGGATTTGGTTTTCTTCCTAAAGAATGTCTATTAAGATGATACTGAATACTAACATTACTAATTTGAATTACTGTCGGTGGTTTAGAGTAAGTGTTGTACTCAATTTATATTTACTGTTGCAACAAATACCATGATGGACAAAATCACCTGCTGATGTGGGATTTTTCTCTACTACCCTTCATTTTTGCCATCACATTGATGGGCGATGGAATGCTGTTGATCGCATCTGGTACACCTAATAAATTGATGCTACATACTGTGAAAAAACATGTATAATTATAGTGTTTTGACAAGTATACCTACATTACCTATGTGAATTCTTTGGAGAATTTTTAAAATTGTTTACTCTTGTATTCTCGAGGCATTGCTGAATTGATGTATTATCATCTCCTACATTTTGATCTTAGGTTTGTGAAGTTTTATCTAACTTTTGGTCGGGAAAGTATGCACTCATGTGTATTAGAATGTTACATGCACAGACTTGGTGGCATGCAATTTTTAAATTTTTCTTCATTGATTTATTTTGCAGTTGATTTTGCAACTTGATCCTTACATGGAGGAGCTCAAAAAAACTGGTGGTGCAATAAAGGAGTTTGTTAACCCAAAGTAATTATCACTTCACTGCTATATCTTATTGTAACTTCTGTCATGCTATGGGGATCCTGACATATTGTTTAATTGCTTGGATAAACCAAGAAGTTAACTTTTTTTTTTTTGGATAGATTTAAGTTTTATTCAGTGTGCTGAATTGGGTTCTTCTGTAAGCACACATAGTATGGCAGCAGCACACTGTAGGCAGTAGAACTATATTGCATTAGAATAATTCTTTATATGGATGTGTAAGGTAAAATATTGTTACAAGTGGATATGCGAAGCTGCCATTGTAGAAATATCATCATTTATTTAATAACACTCTCAAGATACTTGAAGAAGCAACTAAAATTTAGCTTGGGATTAATGAGGCTAATCATGTTGGAAAAGCTGTGCAGGAGTTTGATCCAAAGTTATTGAAGTGTGCATGTAAACCCTGAAATTATTTAACTTTGGTCATATATCATTTGGTTTGTCACAGATACAAAGATGCTAGCAAAACTTCATTTAAGTCCTCAACTCGACTTGAGTGTATGATGCAAGACTATCCGAAAACATTGCCTCCAACTGCAAGGGTTGGGTTTACAGTAAGTTGTTTCTGAAGATTTTTGGTAATCCAATTCAATTTTTCTTGTCCTGTCTGCCTGCCTTAGGTTCTCTACATGGATCTAGCCTTTTATATGTTACCTAACAAGAATAACTTGTCACATGATTCTGTAACAAAATCCGTTACTTCATTATTCTTGTTATTGTACTAACGATTTTTCAAATCACCAATTATTTTGGTATTGCTTAGGTGATAGATACATGGCTTGCTTATGCACCAGTAAAGAACAATCCAGAGGATGCTGCTAAGGTAAATATTTATAGATAAGCCTTAGCTTTGTTCATTAGTACTAAGTTGAAGTTTAACTTATTGTCCGGAAATTTGTAGTGAGCACTGCATGTCCTTCAATATTCTAATCCTAATATATTGTGAGAATGCTAGTTCGCTTTTAATATTCAGACATTTGCATGATTTTTTTGACATGATTACTTTAATTCACTTAGGCTTCATTTTTTGATTACGTGAAAAATAGTCTGGGAACATTTTTTCTGCCTGTAGTTACACTAATATAGTTTGTTTCAAAACTATTATATTATGTACTTGAGTTTTAAGTTTGATCTTTTCAATTTTTGGTTTCAATAAAGGTGCCAAGAGGAAATCCATATCATAGTGCAACTTCTGGAGAGATGGCAATTTATCGTGCAAACAGCCTAATCCTCAGAAAGGTGATTGTATTACTAGTTTTAAAGATTAGGATCTCTGCTAATTTTCTAAAAAAATTTGTTGAGTTTAGCGGCTTTTAACTTTTTCTTTTTTATCTTTTTGTCAGGCTGGTGTCCAAGTGGATGCTCCTGTGCAACAGATCTTCAATGGGCAAGAGGTAGAAGCCTGGCCTCGCATCACATGGAAACCAAAATGGGGACTGCTCTTTTCTGAAATAAAAAATAAAGTTAGCGGAAGTTGCTCCATTTCTCAGAAATCGACCTTGGTCGTTAAGGGCCACAATGTCTTTCTTGAAGATCTCTCTTTGGATGGAACTCTTATCATTGAATCTGTTGAAGATGCTGAGGTATGCTACATTAAACTTGTGCTATAAATGGAGAATTCAAAACTACATATGGAAGAGGAATTGTCTCATTTCGTAAACTTTGCTTCCATTGCATCTTTCTTATCAATTTTCCTAAACAAGATTTATGAATGGATTTGATGTGTTTAATTTCTTAGACTGTTCAGTGACCACCTGGAGGTCAGTGACTACGTGTGTTGTCAGTTCTAAGATTCAATGTGATCTTAGAATCTTTTCCCAATTTTTTGTTTATCTTGTCATTAAAATTTGCTTCCCATCCAAAATCGTTGTATGACAGTCTCAAGAATGAAGCGTCAATCTCTGTGTATATGCAGAGCCTGTGATTCTGTACCTTTATAATCCGGTTACGTTTAAGCAGGTGAAAGTAGGAGGTGAAGTGCAGAACAAGGGGTGGACACTTGAACCTGTCGATCACCAAGATGGTTCAATTCCTGAGGAAGTACGGATCCGGGGTTTTACTATCAACAAACTTGAGCAACTGGAAAAGAAATACACCAAGCCTGGAAGTTTTGCTTGAAACCTTGAACAGGAGAACATATACAGTAAGATAACTATTCATTTCTGATTTTTGGTTCAATTTTACTCTAAATTTGTATTCCAGTCCCCTATTCCTGGATCCATGAATAGGTGTTATATCTCCTTGTGTAGTTATTTTGTAAAAGAGAAAAAGTTTTGTTCTCTAATATGCCATATATTTCAATGTTGTCTATGCAGTTTGAGCACAAGGCACTTGTGCCCATATAGAGTTTTAGGCAGAAGACGTGCTAAAGTAGGTGTAATATTTTATTGGGATAGACTTAAACTTTGTTTGGAATTGAGTTGCATTGAGTTGCTGTTGAAGCTACAACTGTTGCAGAATAACTTCACTTGATGCCAAAACTAGCGCAATAGCGAGCAAACTCTAACAAAAGTTAGCGTTTACCAAACATTTTAATTGTCATATCACACAAAGTCCTACTAAGATCATTATCATCCCGTATGGTATTTGTTTCCCTTCTCAAGATGAAACTCATTGTCCTGGCTCTTCATAAACTAAGAAAAGTCTTAGATGCTACTTTTTAAGAAAATGGCTTTTACACTCAATCAAAGGACTCTATCTTTTCATATTTTTTCTTCCACATTTCCATTGGAATAACCATATTCAACATCCCAACTACCAGTCCTAGGGTATGAAATGTAGAAAATTGGCCACATATCTGGAATAAGTGGTCCTAAATGCATTTGGCATACCTTCCTTGATCAATTGCCATGAAATTGAACAAGGGTTTCTTAATATTATACACTTTGTTCAAACAAGTATCACTTTTCTCGGTAATTTTATTTCTTAAAATTTCAAATTCTGTTAATATGACTTGTATAAGATTCCCATGGTATCTAGTTCACATATTCTGGAACATAATCTTCAGGATAAAGACAAAGACATGGTAGTTCAGATGAGTTATTGGGGGTTAGTAATTAATTATTATTTGTTTTGAGAATTATTTTTATATATATAATAGGGGTAGACTTAAAAGAAAATGACTTAAAATGAACCTACATATATTCACACAATAAATAGATGGTCGCCCACTGAATTATACAAGTAAAGCCATGTGATTGGTCATTAAGAATTCTAATTTGGATTATTAAGACTAAGAAAGCCTGAGAAAATTATTATTTTTGTCACCTTCAACTGAAGTTTCCTCGCAACTTAGAACAACAAATTTCCACCGCAATCAAATTTCTTCCAGTTTTGGCGCATTTATGCGTGCAGGTACGCGATGATTTTTATTTGCTAATGAGAATATAATTTCTCTATTTGTAACAAATAGGTCCCTACATGATCTCGTATGAAATGACCGAAATGTCCTCTGGTATAAAAATACATACTCAATTTTTTTTTCTTTTCTTTTTATAACTGAACACTAAATAGAATTTAATTTCATTAACTCACATGTTTTAAAAAGTTTTTGTTTCTTAACTTAATTCTAAAATATTGGGTAATTATAATTAAGAAAATTAGATTAAAACTTTTTATTTAACCCTAAATATAAGAGTAAATGCTAAATATATATATCTAACTAAGTTTATTTTTATAAATTAATTTTTTTTTATGTTCAATAATATGGAATTCATCTAATCATTTACAAAGATATGATATATGCCGACATTTATAAGTGAAAAAAAAAATTATTTAAAATGATTTTAATTTATACATTCATATTTATTTATATTTTAGATTAAAAAAAATAAACTCTGCCCTTTTTTTTTAGAATCAAAATTTAATACTATAAGGGTAATTATGTCATTTTAATAGGGGGTAAGGTATCTTCTTAATACAAATGAACAAACTAATTTTATTTGTGAAAATTACAAAAACTTAGGGATCCAGATGTTATTAAAAATATCTATATATACGAGATGTAGTTAAGGTTTGCCACCGTTTTGTGCAGACGCGGCAATTCAACTGAAGATTTTGCAAAATTTTCTCTGTATGTTCTTCGTTTGGTTTTTCGTCCCTGCAAAAATGTGTCATCTTAACACCGTTGACTTGCAGAGAATTTTCAAGCAGCTCGACAAAGATGGCGATGAACGAGTGAGCCTGGAAGAACTTAACTGGCTTCTTGTAAGAATTGGAGTTCATTTCAGACTAGAAGATCTCGAATCTTTCGTGGGAAAATCAAGCCTAGATTGGAATGAATTCCTCTTCTTCTGGAACTCCATATCATCAAAGCAAAGCAACAGTAATGCTGAAACGGTCGGCGGCGTTGAGAAGGATGAGGAGGAGGAGGAGGAGGAAAGTGATCTTGTGGCGGCGTTCAATGTGTTTGATTTGAATGGCGATGGTTTCATTTCTTGTGAAGAGCTACAAAGTGTGCTGTCGAGACTTGGATTGTGGGATGAGAAAAGTGGGAAAGATTGTAGGAGAATGATTGGTAGATATGATACAAATTTGGATGGTTTTCTTGATTTTCAAGAATTCAAGAACATGATGTTGATTAACTATAAATCTTAACTACTCGAACAGTTTTCCTTTTAACAGTTTTTGTTTCCATGTATAGCTTTGATGATTCTTGTCAGCAACCAAACTCTTTCCATGCTTTCATTTTCCTTTCATCTTTTTCAATCAGCATAAATGCAGAGAATTAAGAATTGCCATCAGAATGAACCAAAAATACCATTTACTCATTCTCTTATTTGAAATGTATTGCATTAGCACAAGGCTCCAATAATTGGTCAGCCGACTCATAACTGATACCCTAAAAGACCTGTTAAATCTTCTTTCATTCTTTATCTATTTATTTTTAAAAAAAAGAAAAGTCAGACAATTAATGCTGAAACGCTGCTCTCTATAGACCGTTCTGGGTACTTACCCAATAATACTTATCCTGTAATACTTATCTGGAGTACTTACCCAATAATACTTATCCTATCCTGTAATACTTATCTGGAGTACTTACCCAATAATACTTATCCTGTAATACTTATCTAACACACAAACACACAAACATATATATATATATATATATATATATTATTTGAATAATATGCCATTCATCCATCATTAGTATTTAAAAAATTATATAAATTTATCATTCAATGACTAATCGATATACATCTCTTGAAAAAATCTTTTTAGAATCCTCTTTTTTCATTTATCTTCTAAAATATATTAAACTTAAAAAAAATTTTATTATACCATATTAATTATAAAAATAACTCTTTATTTTTCTTCTACACAAATTATTTTACTATTATTATTAGAGGTGATAATTTTTAACACGAACGTGATATCAAATTATAAGATATAATTTTTTCTTTTAAAACAATATTATGGGAGTAGAAATCCTCCTTATAAGATAGAGATTTTTGAATTATACTAATAGTATAAGTTTAAACTCAATATTTGTAAAAAGTAAGTTTCAATAAACATGTTATCCCATAATAGTATAAAAATATAAATCTGATTGAATAAATAGACTGAATATGTTGCAATAATGGATTGTGATCTTCTCCTTATTTTTTTTTTAATTTTAGTTTTTAAGTAGATTTTGATACATGACAAAATTATTAATAAATAATTAAAATTGTATCTTAATTTTATTTATTAATTAATTTTATATTTTAACTATTTATTAATAATAATATCACATATTAACATATGCATAAACTAGTGATAAAATATATTCGAACAAATCATGATCCCATAATAATATGAATATAAAATGAAACTAATAGCCTCTAAAGTGTAAGTCAATAATCAAAATAAAAACAAAAGGTAATATTTGAAGTCAAAAATTAGAAAAATGAAGGGTATTGTTCATGGAAACCTTTCACAAAGTTGCAAATTGAATAATATGCCATTCATCAATCATTAGTATTTAAAAAATAATATAAATTTATCATCTAATAGCTAAAAGATATACATCACTTAAAAAAGTCTTTTTAGAATCTTCTTTTTTATTTATTTTGTAAAATATATTAGACTTAAAAAGAATTTTATTACACCCTATTAATTATAAAAATAACTCTATTTATTTTTCTTCTACACAAACAACTTCACTATTATTATCAGAGATGATAATTTCTAACATAAACATGACACAAAATTTGATTGGTCAAGGCATCTATCTTGACACAAGAAATATGATATAGCACAATAATAATTATGTCGAGTTTTATTTTACAGTTTTTGATAAATGATATTGTTTATGATATGTTTAACTATTCAATTAATTATATCATGCTAACTTATTGATTTAATAAAATTATTTTATAATTTTTGTATTTTAAAAGTTTTTTGGGTTATGTTTATATATTTTTGAGAGGTACTTAGTTAACCATTTCATAATTATATTGAGTTAGGATTTTTGCTTTTTAATACAAATTATTAAATAAGTCTAGTTTGGGTTA
>CP135549.1:6277720-6294520 GCA_032402905.1 Khaya senegalensis | reverse complement strand
AAAATATAAAATATATAAATTAAAATAATTAATATAAAATTTTAAACACGTACTAAAATAATTGAAACACTCACAAAAAATTTTAATATAAAAACTAAAAAATTTCGATACGAGGTACATTAGATGCATTGTATTCAATAAGAAAAAAATAAAAATATAAAAATAAAATTTAAATCATTGACTTAACAGTCCATGCACAATTCTCTTATTCTTCCAAGAATAGGACACAAGACTGTCAGCTGAAATAGGAGAAGGACGAAGACTACCACGATAACAACAACAATAACAATAATAATATATTTAATATATATTTATTTTAAATATATTATTTATTAATTAAATGATAAAATAATATAATAAATATTTTAAAATTTATAATATATATTTCTATAAGATCTCTCCATAATTAAAGATCAAAAATATTAAAATGAACATCCAATTATTAGAAGAACAAGTAAAAATATTTGTTTATTAAATATCTTGTTAAGGTTAAAAATAGATAAAATTTCTTTTTGTAATAAAAAAAACACAAGCAGAAGATGGATAGTGTGGAAAAAGTACGAAGAAAGAATGAGAAATTATATGTCCTGTTTGAACAATGATAAGGAGGAGCAGGAGCGACATTATTGTGGAAAGGGATTGGATTGTCTTGTCCTGGTTCCGACAGCATACAGGAGTCTGGTTACTTGGAACCAAGAATTTGATCTTGGGTAAATATTGAAATCAGTACATATTTATATATGTTCTGGGCTAATTATGAGACGTAATAATACTAGGTGTGGTTCAGTAATCTGCCTGATGAAAGCAGGTTGAATTGGACAGAAGTAAAGGAAGATAAGTTCATACTTTCACCAAGTGGAACTCGGTTTCCAAATGAATTAGATGAGTACTTGAATCGGATTTAGAGGTTGGCGACGTTGGTCGGGTGTTAAGTTCATTTGTAGATGTTAATGTTTTGCGTATGCATGATGTTTGGTTGCTGTCTGTTTACTTGATTTTATAGGTGGTTCCTGAAATTTCATTTGGCAAACGCACCCGGGTTGCTTTAGAGGTTGGTATTAGATATGAGCATTATTTATGCCTTTCAATTGCTTGGATTCGTATTTTGCTTACCTATTTACAGAAATGGAGGACCTTACTACTCGTATTTGCTGGCAACATGTGAAGAAAGAGGGAAATATTGTTCTATGGAGGAAGCCTTTAGATAATATTTGCTATGTCAACATCCAAGCTTGAATGCAACCTCCAATCCGTGATTCCAACGGTGATCCGGGCAATGTTTGCTGTGTCCTGCTTCACACCTTCAAGCTCACTTTCTTTGATGGCTTAATGAGTTTTCATGTAAATGGTATTCATCGTTCAATCTGGACCTGTTTTTGCGATAGACGTTCTCAGGTTAACGTTAAGGTGTTCATGAGGAACTTTGTTGTGGGCAATGTTGTAACATGATCAAACTCTTCTTGAAAAGTGAATGAATATCTGCAAATGCACACAATTATGCATACACATTAAATTTGAGAAGAATTGCTCTGGGGTTTGTTCTGGTTGAACAATTGGACATGCTAATGCTTTTAGTAATTTTGTGATATATTTCGCAGATATGTTGATCTAAAGGCATGCATCAGGCAGTTGACATAGAATGGTTGTGAAGCAAATCTTACAATATGGCGTGCACACCTTGATCATTCACCAGACAGTCTCAAGAGCATAAAAATGGATGCAGACAAATGCAGGAAAGAAATCAATAGGGCAGAGTCAAAATATTGGAATGATCTAATAGACAGTTAGGTTCAAAATTTTAACTGGAAAGGGATGCATCTACAAAATGTCATGGACATAAGGGCTGGATTGGGAGGGTATCATCTCTAAATCAGTGGCTATTTCTGAAATGTCTTTTAGTAAAGAGATTTTAATGAAATGCTTATTAAAACTATTTGAACAGGTGGACTGGTAGGATGACTGGTGTGGATGATTCTCATTCTTCTCTCTGTTTCAGGAGTTGGGATATGCAGCTGGAACAGGGCATCAAATGATAACTATTCATACTAATGAACATCTCAACACCTGGAAATTAAATGAGACTACTCTAAAATATTTTTCTATGACAATAAATACTTCAATAATTTGTGGATTATCACAAATTTGACACATCGCAAAACACACTACACAACTTTCCAAGCCATGATTATTCAACCTGTTCCTATTAAGTTCCATCTACATACTGGCATTTCATTAAACAATCCCCAAGAGAATATAGTTCATGCTTCAGATGAGGATACCAGGAAAACTGTACACACCTATTGCTTCATCAAAGAATCCTTAAGGGCAGCAGTGTTGACTTGTTTGGAGAGGTAAGCTTCAAAGATTTCCACGACTAGTCGGGGGTCCTTCTCCACGAGCTCCGTATACTCCTCCCGTTTCGTAAGCTTGTCCATGTTGTCCGTGATCAATGACAATGCTGCATCAAGCAGATTCTTTGCATTGTGCTGGTGTGCGAAGGCATAATTCACAACACAATTGTCCCAGTTCAGTTTGGATATCAGGAACTTCTCACAGTATGCTTTAAGATGCTTCACCTGGTATTTTTCAGCTAGCTCTAGAAGATCACAGGCCAATAGCTCGTCAAGGCATGCTTCAGCAGTGTACAAATAGTTGACAAATGTGCGAAGTGCATCATATGATACATCAGTGATCTTTATAGTGCCACTGCGTTTTTCTTCCATTTCATTTTCTAGCATTGCTTTAAACACTGGAGAACGGCTTATCTGATTGTCAAAAGTAAGTCCCACAAAAATTATAAGAAACAAATCATGGCATCCTAGGAGTTCATCATGCATCTACTCCAAATAAAAATGCAAATCACAAGGCATATATTGCTAAAATTGTACACTAGAAAACACACAAACACAAACACAAACAGAGAGACATAATATTCTAAATAGAATAATAGTCACTTTGGTTTGCAACTTCAAGCGGTGTCAAGTTAACATGTATGGCACTCCATAAAACATTATGCACAAGGCAATAAGTGAAGAGTACAATCCCCTTTGATAAATGTTATTGCCTGTTGGATCAAACATAGCAAGAATCAACTAGAAACCTAAAATATTTAAAACATCTCAAAAATAAGGGAAATAAACCCAGTATCTTCTGGTTCAGATAACAAATAGCAGAGCAACCAGCTGAAATATTTAAACTAATTTATTTGCTCAGAATATTAACTATTACATAATATTTATTTAGCAAACAAAAAGATTTTCTTCAAATTGATTATTGGTGATAATAATAAGGATTCTCACCAAAACGGCTCTATGAGCCGGGACGGGAACGGTGGGACCAGACGGTCCGATCTCCGAGGCGGCGACCAAAACGACGTCGGTGAAACAAGGCCCATTGCCGTGGGACCTATTACTGTGATGATCAAGCGGAGACCAAAACCTTAAGAAGGCCACTTTGGCTTTAAGATCTTCGATCTCTCGCTTCAGCTCCTCCTCCGTCTCGCTCGCCTCCTCGTAGCACTCCTTGCACGTGCCGGCATCACGTGTCCCGTACTCCTCACGGCAAGAGATGCAACGCATCGTTTCGGAATCGGCTTCGGATTCGGATTCGGACATGTCTCGGTGGCTGGCCGTGTGGCAACGGCGTCCTCCTCGCATTTCAACGGAATTTCGGCCGCCGGTTGTCAGTGAAATCAGACGACGGAGATATATACCTTAGCAGACGGCGAAAGGTAAGTGGGCCGTGTGTGGCTTTTGCTTTTTCGTCCTTTATGTTATTGGTTAATTTCGTACTAACCCCTAATATTTTAATATATTTCATATCTGCACACAGTTCTTTTTATTGTCATCCCGCCCCCAATTGTTATCGGGTCCCACTTACATCAGCCGTTGAGTACTGTTTCACTCCCAGACGACTATGATTTTAATTAAAAGACCTTTTTACCCTTAGAGTAATTTTCTCACTCTCCCCTCATAATTTAAATAAAAATGTAATTAATATGCAAGGAAAAATAATTTCGGCTACTCCTCTAAAGTCCTCGTGGCAAAACCCCAATGAATTTCAGCTTGGAGTATTTATGTTCAGGACCCTAAATATTTATAATTTTCAATTAGATACATAATTTATTTATCTATATTAAACAAATCCTTAATTTTTTTTTTCCATTAATTTTTTTTTATCCTGGTGTACCACATCAATCTTTAAATGCTTTTAATATTGAATATTTATTTAAATCAATTTTTTAAATAATTTTATTCAATCTTAAATATTTATTTAAATCAATTTTTTAAATAATTTTATTCAATCTTGAATATTTATTTAAAACAAATTTTTAATAATTTTATGTGAATTTTTTTAAAAATTAATTGCTAAATAATTTTATGCATTCACCCTTGAGGCCTTAATCTTGAGGGGGTGCCCTTTTTTGTCACTCAACCAACTAAATAGTGTGTCCTTAATCATCATAAATTAATTAAAATACTCTTTAGTGATTGTTAGTTTTAAAATGTGATTGTAAAATTTTATAAGGATATATTGGTCATTTCAAATAATGTTTGGTGCTTATTTGATATAAATAAGTAAATTATGTATTTTTTTGAAAATACAAAAACCATCTGGGACTCGGTAGTTATTACCCATTTTAGGCTCCAAAGTGACCGTTGACTTGTAGAGATTGTAGTTGGCCAAATAGTAATCTCTTCCTCGTATTATCACTTGTAACAGACACTTGTCACCTAACCACCGGCTTCTCCGGTGATGCCCGTAGTCCATCACCACTCGGGTCACTACCACTACCCGACCCAACGGGGAGAAGGCTGAAAAGCCAGACGCTATTGAAAATTTTTGAAAAAGCACGTACAAGACATTACACTTGAAGAGAGAGAGAGAGAGAGAGTCTCTAGTCTGTCTTCTGACACAAATAAACCCATAAGACTTCCTTCTCTTCGATATTTAGGGCTCAAAAATCTACATGCTGGTAAGTGTTTTCTCTTCTAATTTCTCTTTAAGTTTTGTTTAGTAACTGAACTCAATGTGATTGGACAAAACACGGGCACAATAAAAGTATAAAACTTTGAATCTTGAATTTTAGTTTTTCATTGTTGAAGAAAGAATGTACACTCGATAGAGTTTGCTTCAAGTGTTTGAATTAGTTTAGTTTGGTTATGTTCTTCTTTGTTTTCCAAGAAATTGAAGAACAGGAAATGCTTGGGTGTTAAACTATTTTTTTTTTTTTTATATCGGTAGGGAGATAGTGTTTTAGGTTTTTGAATGCTCTATTGGCTCAAATTGTGGCGCTATATGCTAATTTAGACTATACTTTGATGGAGGTATGTAACAATAAGTTGGAATATATGGGAAACCATAGTTTTCTCATGCTTTCTCAGCAAAACAGAGGGTTTTAAATCCATTTCCATGTGTTGTTTTATTGGTTAAGTGGGCATCTCACAAGTTGTGTATATTTTGAATGTTGTTGCTGCATTAAAACTCTAACTTGGAGAGGAAAAGCTTGTGACTTTTTTTTTTTTAAAATTTTTGTTGTTACTTTTTTTAAGAGATGTTGAGTCAAGAGGGAAGAAACAATGGTGATTCAGAGTGGTTGAAAAGAAAAGAGTTGAATAATGGATTTGGAGTTGGAATTAAGTGTGATTTTGTTGATGGGAACTTGGGCCAAAGTGAGGGTTTTCAGACTTACAAGAGGCGGAAGCATGCAAGGTTGAGTTCAGTGTGCAAAAGTTTGGAGGATTGGACAACTTTTGTGGGCGCTGCCACTAAAATTGAAGACCAGGTATGTCACTGTAATATGTGTATACATGCTGAATAAAATGTTTTATTTGTTCTAATAGTCAATTCATGATATTTGTTCTGCTAGTTTTGAAATTTGTGGAAGGTATTTTAGTTGTAATGATGTCAAATGATGTTAAAATATGCAATGCTGCTGTTAATAAGTTGAAACTGTTGGCAATTGAGTGAATTTGTTGGCATTCCTTCTTTACAAAATTGACAAACTGAAGGAATAATAAGGATATGGATGGATTATGCCGTGAGTCTTGCATGCTTCTGCTACCTCATGTGGCACACATAAACATGCGTGCATTTTGATGCTGTACAATGGCTTATATTGGTCTAAGATAGTATCACATTTCTATTAATTGTTTGTTGTCATTATTTTATTTCACATGGTTGATGGTATAATCTCTGTACGTGTTGGACAATCTTTTGAAAGTTGGAATGTATCTATGAATCATGGTATGTTGGAATTTACTAGCATATAGTCTGCATGGCACCATTACCGTTGACGGCAACGCTAAGAATTGCTTCATTAGTGATGGAGTGAGATTTAGTGAAGTTAAATTTGAATGAATATGTCTAATTTGGTTATAAAGGATTTCTGGACCTTTAATTTGTTCTGTGTAACTTGAAATTTTGAGAATATTTTAATTGGGCCATCACATGACTTTCTTTTGATATATGTTAATTTGCATTACATAGATTTTTGTCTCTACTTTTTGGTGTCCAAAACAAAACATTCATGTTCCGTGGCCATTTTCTCTTTTGCTACTACATAGTTGGATTGTCAGACATTCTCTTTTGGTGATCTTTTGTTGGGGGCACATTAAAGTTGCCAGTTATGCTTGGCTATAATAGAACGGTTTTTAATGGCTGCACCAATGCTCATGCTTTGATTCTGTTAAAAAATTTGAATGTATTGAAAAGTATATTTAACATAATGTCATCCTTGAAAAAGAAGATAATTTTCTAATATTTGGGCATGTATTGTAATAGCTTATATAATTGATGGAAAAGATATGATTCTTCTTCTGCTTATAAGTTACTTGTTCTGTTTGTGAAGACTTTTATGGTCCTTGCCTTTATTGTACCAATCTGGTTTCTTACTGACTTTTAAGGGACTGTAGGACATACTTGTGTACAAATTGTGAACCAATGCATCTTCCTGTAGTAATTGTCATGCTTTTTAAACGGTTCATATGATTGTTTGCAGGACTCCAGAAATGTTGTACTGGAGCACTTGTATAAGTCATTAAGAGATGACGAGGGTGGTATACAAGGGTGTATTCGAGAAGCACTTGCATTTAATTCAGAAATAGATTGTGCAACAACGGTTAAGGTCTGGGCTTTCTCCATGATTGCTTGGCTTGTGATATTAGTTGTCTTATGTAAATTTGCTTTTTGTGTATGATATCTGTGTGTGTGTGTGTGTATGTGTTTTCCTTTTTCCTTTTCAGGATTAAACTGTAACTTCCTTTTGTTTATTTTGCAGGGATCTGGTACACTTGATGGAGATAGAAACAGATGCTCAAAAGCAGAGATGCCTAATGGAACGCAGCATTTGGCTAAAGGTCACATTGGTGTTACCTCAGGTGGACCTTTAAATGAATCAGATCATCGTATAAATACTGATATGTGTCAATGTGCTTTTTTGGATATTTTAACTTCTGAAAACTTCACCTTACTGTGTAAGGTACTCCTTGAAAATTTCCAAGGAATGAAGATTGACAGATTTTTTGACTTAAGTGTGATTAACTCAAGGATGAAGAGGGGAGTTTATGAAACTTCGCCTATACTTTTCATAACAGACGTACAACAGGTATTAACCCTTCCATGTCAAGACCACGCATTTTTGTATATCTGTTTTGCTTGAGTTCTCTTGCATGAATTGGGGTGAAGGAAAAAGTGATTTATTTATTAAGTATTATGATGATGATTGAAAAAATCTGGTGTCAAATTGTGAAGGGTTTCAGTTTTATGGTGGTGGTTGATGAGTATGTATTTTGGATGTGCTCTCTAAAGGAAACTCGTGAGGTTACTGAGATTGCATATCAAATCTTAGTTGCACAAAAAATGGATAATGATGTTGTTTGGGCTTGATTTCACTGTTTTAGTCTTCTATGCCATTTCCTGTGGTTTTCGGGAAAGCTTATTTCTCATGACTGGATCAAAATTTTCCATAGTATTATTTTTGTAGTTTATTTTTCCTCCAAATCTAACTCACAAAGGAATCTGACCACTCACTTGCAGATTGCCATGCCAAGAATTAACCAAACTTTGGCTTTCTGTGAAATTATGTTCTATACTTTATACATATTTTGTATAATTTGTGCTAAAATTTAATAAGAAGTTATACCAAGAATTCTTTGTCTACAATTGCATATAATTGTTTGCAATTGGAAAATTTGGAACACGCGCTTTAATGAGACCATACTATTCCCGACTAATGATGTTGCTAAAGCTTCAAATCTAGGCTTCAAATATAGTTTTATATTTTACGCATTCCAAAATTTAACAAGAAACTTATTCTAGGAATTTCTCATCTTTTAATATGTGGGAATAATTTACCCGTAAAAGTAAATTCTGGTTATTCTGATGATATTTTGGGGATGTTTAACCTATGAAGTCTTTTGCTGTACTAATTTCTAATTGTGAGATTTAGCTAATAATCATGCAAAATTGATATTTTAGAGAGTTATTGTAAACAAAAATTGGGATTCACTATTTAATTAAAGGAAAGTTCTGTAATAAATTAGAGACTGAGAAAATGCATTGTGTGCATTAAGAAACTTTCTGTCCTTGAATTGTTTGCAATATACTAGAGTTAAGAATATTTTCACTGGAACAATTAGGAATTATGGGGTAAACATAGGTTCTAGGTTTGATAATTCCAGAGTACTTGGTGTTTGCACTTTTGAAATGCCATTGAGGCCTTGAATTGTTCTTAATAAAGGTGAGTATGTACCAAGATGATTGCTCAGTCATTGCACGCAAGCAATATTTAGTAAAATTCTTTGAAATAGAAGGTAGCAAATAGTGTTGTCTGCTAGAATAAGGGATTGAATATGAGTATTACTACATTGATTTTACCACTGGCTTTTCCATAATCTACCAGGGGTGTGACATCTGAATCTGAGCTGCTTTTTTTTTTTTTTTTTATCAAAATTCAGAACAACTCAATAAAGCATTAATCCTACCTATTTTGGAGGTAGGTACAAAATCTTTTTGTTCAATTAGCTATGCCTGATGCTGTATTCTCAGTGTAATTCTTGCGAAACCACATTTCTCCAACAACCTCTGCCTGTCTCATTTTTTAATTTCAGTTTTCATTATATTAACTCGGATGCAACAGTTTTTGATGTGGTGCCCTTTCCAAAGGTCCTGCATATAATGTTATAGATTTAAAGAATTCATTTGCTGATTTTCCTGATACATGAGATTAGAACAGGGACAAATGCTTTTGTTTGTTCGTCTCATCTTACTAATGGAAATCAAATGCTATTATTTAGTTCTATGCCATGTGCTCTTTCTGATGCTTGAATATGTTTTTATCTGTTATTCATGTACTTTTATTGTTGTTTCACTATTTTCTTTCATATGTCTTGGAATTTGAATTTGTTTTATTTTGTTCCACATTTATGTAAGTGTAAAGGTAACTGATTTGCAACTAAGTATTACTAGAGGTTGAGATTTTACAATACGTCAATTTTCTCCGAGTCTCATACCAACATTTCACAATTGATTTTCTTTAGAAGATATTTCTCATTATATGCAATTTTCATTTTCTAGCCTAATTTTTCCAGTCAATTAAAGTACTTTATGTCTTCTTATGTATGTTAACTTTGGAAAACATTCGCCAGGTATGGAGAAAGCTTCAAGAGATTGGTGCTGAAATAATTACTCTTGCAAAGAAACTTTCAGAGTTTTCTCAAACTTCTTACAATGAGCATGTAAGATAACCAGATTGTGGATTTTGCTGCAGTTTAAGATTTTGGGCTTCTTTGCTTCTAAAATATAATAAGTTCAGTTTAATGGTTGCTTGTAGCACATCTCAGTTAACATTGTTATTGCCCTTCCAGGTGGAAGGCTCAGCATGCTGCACTTTCGATGAAGTAAAAAATGAGGTAAAGTGCCTGTTATTATAGTTTGCTCTTGCAGCACAGTTAATTTGAATTACTGAAGCTTTTTAATTCAGATTATATGTTACTGTCAATATTTTATAAGTAGTTTAGGCTGCTTTTTGTGGTTTGGAGAAAGTAGATTCAAGAAATATTATCAAACTGCTTTCATCCTCTTATGCTTGTGCCACAAGTACTTCTTGAAATAGTGCACTGTATAGAATTAGTACATGTTAAATTCTTCTCAACATTCTAGGATTTTGGCATGATCGAAATTCTTTTTCCCTGCTACGTGTTAAATTTACCGTCACTTGGGCACATAGGAATAATTACCTTTCACTCAGTACCATGATAAAATCCAAGGATTGAGAATTCAGCTATATAAATATGTTATTTTGCAGACTTGTCATGGAATTCAGTGTTAGATAACTGAAACTATTGACAACAATTATTTTACTGAGTGTGATGATGAAATATAGTGTTATTATGTTTTAAGAATTTTTGAAGTCATAACCTAGATGGTTTATTTTATTTTATTTTCTTTATTGTTTCATTTGTTTTTGATCTATATCCTAATGCGATCATGGTCCTGAGGAATATTTGAAAACCTTTGCCTGCATAACAGTTATGCTGTCCAGAACCAGATTCTGATGTTAAGGCGGAGCAAACAATAGCTTGTGATGTGTACAAGGTTCGCACTTGCAGGCACTGCAAGGAGAAGACTGATGAGAAGAATTGCTTGGTGTGCGATTCTTGTGAGGAAATGTGTCACGTCTCTTGTATTCAGCCAGCTATGAAAGAGATCCCTCCCAAAAGTTGGTATTGTGCCAGCTGCACTGCAAAAGAAATTGGATCGCCCCATGAGAATTGTGTGGTGTGCGAGAGGCTGAATGCCAGTGCCTCAAGGAACCAAATTCATCAGGCGGGTGATGACGTTTGTCCCACAAATGGAGAAACATCTATCGAATTTGAAGACAACTCAAATTGTAGTATAGACGATGCTGTTAAACCATCGGAAGATACACCTTACTTGTACATTTGCAAAATTTGTGGAAATGAACTGGAAAATAGTGACAAGTTCAGGTTGTGTGGTCACCCTTACTGCCTCAGTAAGTTGTATCATGAGAGATGCTTGACAGCAAAGCAGTTGAAATATTACGGTCCCCGTTGGTTCTGCCCTTCATGTCTATGTAGGGCTTGTCTTACTGATAGAGATGATGACAAGATTGTTCTATGTGATAGCTGTGATCAGGCATACCATATATACTGTATGGAACCGCCGCAATCGTTAGTCCCGAAAGGAAAATGGTTTTGCAGAAAATGTGAAGCTGGGATTCAAGAAATACGGAGGGTGAAGAAAGCATTTGAGAATAAACTGAAGATGAAATGTGAAGAAGAATCTGAGAAAAGTAGAGGAGGAATGGATATGCTTTTAAACGCTGCTAGAACCTTAAATTTTCTTAGCGATAGACCCAATTAAAGATGAATAGCTTTCCATTTTCAGGACTTGCATGAGGGCCCCAATGTATCTTCTTTCTTATGGTTGATTCCATGAAAATCAAAGGAATTGACATCTTAATATCAGTTATTATTATGAAAGATATCTTACAAATTTAAGCAACAAAATTATATTATCACATACTATTTGTGATCCCTGCAGCATACCAGCAAAGGGTGTTACAATTTGAACACGATTTCTTTATCTACTTACTTTTACTGACATCTATGTTTTATTTATTTCCAAAAAAAAATCAGAAATCATGTTTCAATTCAATTAAAATAATGTAAAAAATCTTTTTTCTTGTTAGGCTAGTTTCCTCATATCACCAAATTGTCATATATATAATTAGTATTTTTGTAACTTAAAATACTAAAATAAATAGACAGGAAACAAAAAACGTATGCCTTATGGAGGGAAAGCTGAACATATTACATTCCAAAAGAAATAAACAAGTAATTTAGGTAACTTCAATGATGCCAAAAGCAATTCCTGAAATGGCAATGTATTTATTATTTTAAAAGATAATGGAACAGTTTACGTTATTTGCTAAATATATTAATCACCTCATCAACAAAAAATCAGATCTGTTCTTGATTAGTTAATGGTATTCGTAAAAACTTGGCATCACTTCCTTGCATTCACATGGAAACTGCGATGATTGTGCATTCCCTTCCAAATTAATATTTAGATGATCTTGAAATCTGTAATCTTTATTTGTACACTACATTAATTAACCAAACTTAAATTGCAAGTGGCTTGCAAACTTATGTTGGTATAAATCTAAAGATATGGGAAACGGTTGTGCCACATGTATCTTTGTATTTAAAATTTTTTTTTAATTTATAACTTGTAACCATCTTGATAAAAGTTGTAAAAAAAAATATATATATATATATATATATAATAAAGATAAATAGTATTTAAAATATAAATTAAAAATATATAATTAAAAATATAAATAAAATATTTAAAATATTAACATAAAAATTGAAATTAATGAATACAGAGTGCAGACAATTTCAAAGATTTGTCAGAAAAATTTACTGTTTTCTTGAAAATATGTGAATTATATTTGACAGCCTGCAGGAATTAATAAACAATTTTAAATAATGCTTTTGACTTCCATTGATATTAATGATTTGGAGTATGCTTCACCTGTCTTCCCAACTTTCTAAAATTCAATTAAATTAAGTGAGCAATTGTTATTAATTTGTATGTATAATACTAGTTTTTAAAGATTTGACAGCACTATTATATTATTTGAAAATTAAGATATTAAATATCATTTAAGGGATATTCACAGGTAACCCCTCAAAATTTAAGGGAAAATAGTTAGATCACCCACTCACAATATTCCTATCATTTACTCAATCATGATTAATTAAGACAGTTAACATTATTAAATTTGATTTATTAGTTGTTATTCCTCTCTTTATTATCAACTGAATAATTTATTATTAGTTAGCCATTCGATTTATTTGTCTATATTTTTGTTAATTTTATTTTTAAATATATTAAAAAATTTCGGTGGGAGGTTCCTTAAATACAAAAATGGAGTCGCAGTTGGTTTTACAGAAAACCTGAGGAGTGATTTTGTCGTTTTTGGCTTGATGGAGTTGCTGTTGCCAAACCCTGCAAATTCTTCTCCTCTCACTACACTTGGGTTCCTGGAAAGGGCTGCTACTGCTTACACAGATTGTCCTTCTATCGTTTACAACAACACTACCTACACTTGGTCTGAGACCCACCGTCGATGTCTCCAGGTGGCGTCGTCTCTGTCCTCCATCGGCATCGAACGAAGCCATGTCGTCTCCGTCGTGGCTCCCAACGTTCCTTCCATGTATGAGCTTCAGTTTGGTGTTCCCATGTCGGGAGCAGTCCTGAACAACATCAACACTCGTTTAGATGCACATACTCTTTCCGTCCTCCTGCAACATAGCGAATCGAAGCTTGTCTTCGTTGATCATCTCCTCAGTTCTGTCGTTCTTGAAGCTCTGTCTTTGTTCCCCCGGCATGTCAAAACCCCACAGCTCGTCCTCATTGACGACGATGCGTCGCTAATGACTCCAACATCTCCAACCGTTGACTTCATCGACACTTACGAGGGTTTTGTCGAGGAAGGAGATCCGAAGTTCAAGTGGGTCCGGCCTAAGAGTGAGTGGGACCCCATGGTTTTGAACTACACTTCTGGTACAACTTCGTCTCCGAAAGGAGTTGTTCACAGCCATCGGGGACTTTTCATCCTCACTGTTAATTCTCTGATTGATTGGGCTGTTCCGCATCATCCGAAGTTTTTGTGGACCCTACCGATGTTTCATGCAAACGGGTGGGGCTACACTTGGGGAATGGCTGCAGTTGGTGGGACCAATATATGTTTACGTAAATTCGATGCATCTACGATCAACGATCTGATTGAAAAACACAACATAACACACATTTGCGGTGCACCTATAGTGCTCAACATGATATCAAACTCTCCCGATTTCAAACAGCTGAAAAACCCGGTTCAAATTCTAACAGCCGGTGCACCTCCGCCGGCACCGGTGCTCTCCCGAACCGAGTCATTGGGATTTACAGTGAGTCATGGTTACGGGTTAACGGAAACGGCGGGATTGGTTGTTTCATGTGCATGGAAACGTGAATGGGACACTCTGCCAGCTGCAGAGAGGGGAAAAATGAAGGCAAGACAAGGAGTGAAGACAATCGGATTAACGGAGGTGGACGTGATTGATCCTGAGACAGGGGAGAGTGTAAAACGCGACGGCGAAACTCTCGGCGAAGTCGTTTTGAGAGGCGGGTCTGTAATGCTCGGCTATCTGAAAGATTCACAAGGTACGGCGAAAAGTATAGGAGAGAATGGCTGGTTTTACAGCGGAGATGTTGGTGTTATTCATCCGGATGGTTATGTAGAGATCAAAGATCGATCAAAGGATGTGATCATAAGCGGCGGAGAGAATATATGCAGTGCTGAGGTGGAATCGGTGTTGTATTCTCACCCGGCGGTTAACGAGGCGGCTGTGGTTGCACGGCCGGACAAATACTGGGGGGAAACGCCATGTGCATTCGTGAGTTTGAAGAAAGATTTGACGGCGAAACCAACAGAGAAGGAAATAATACAGTTTTGCAGAGGTCGGTTGCCGCGCTACATGGTGCCGAGAAAAGTGCTTTTTTCGGACGAGCTTCCGAAAACTTCAACCGGAAAAATTCAGAAGTACTTGCTCAGAGAAATTGCCAAGTCTATGAGTTGATGGTGATCGAGTTATCCGAGGATCAAAAGAAAACAATTTAATAAGATTCAGATAGTGGTCTGATATTATGCATGCATATATATTTGCAGTAAAATCTTGTTTTTAGTGTAAAATCGACATGCATATATGTTGTTCTAAGTCTGTAATACGAACTCATCCATGTTAGAGCTTAAATCTTCATGATTGAAATTATTAGTGTAAACTCTAATAACATGCCTCGTAAACTGAACCGCCATGCCAAATTAAACTTGAAATCTTTCTCTTGTTAGAAGACTTTGAATCTCCTTCTTCTCTTTCCATTTTCAACGTAGTTTCCAGCTATAACAGTCTCAACTTTCTCTTAAACCCTTCAGATTAGCTTAATGTTCAACATTATCTTTAATGGAGTAGACGAATCAAATGATCAAGATTTTATATTCAAACACAACTTTATCGTCGTTAGAATATGCTTTAACAGGAAAAAGGAGTGACATTAGCTGGTAATTAAATGATGAGTGCTGGCTGGTTGATTGCCTTTAACCAAACATGTATCATTTCTTCTTCATTTTATTTGCAATTAACCATTTGCACTACCTCTATGGTCAAAATCAATCAATCATACTTGATCATTTAAAGTCTAGCTTAGGATCAAAAATTAACGGATGGCTATAATCAACCTGTCATAATCAACCTGTCATAATATTGTGGCCGGATATGCCAGTGTGGAAGTAGATAATAATTGGGGGCAAGAAACTTGGCTTCCTAATGTTCTAATAACATCTTAAATAAGAATATATTTGTTCAATCATATTAAATAAGTCCTCAAATACAGTTAACAATATAAGTTAAAAGGTACGATTATTTGACATAAATTTATAACAAATAAATAAATTTAAATTTTAAAATTTTGACATAAATAATAAATATATTATATTTATATTATTTATTTAATAATCGTATTATATTTATGTTTAAAATATCAAATTTATTTATTTATTTAAAATATAAATAATAAATAAATAAAATAATCATAAATAAATTCTTGTCATATGAATCAAAATATTATTTTAATTCTTTTATCATCCGTTTATAATTTATTTATTAATTATATCTAAACAAATCATCTCAATGCATTTATAATTTATTTATAATTTATTACTAATAACTTATTTATTAATTGTATTTCAATGAATCATATTCGAATTATCTCTTTAATAAACAAATTATATCCGTGTTTGATTTTTTTTTTATATAATTAATAAATGAATTAAATTTAAATTAATTTTTATTTAACATCACACAAAGATAACATGATAATTTAATATACCATCCTTATCAAATACCAATAAAATAATCTATTTTATATTTGTCAAGTGACTATAAAAAAATTTAGAGTTTTAAAATTTCTATTTAGTAACAGAAGTAATGTTAGAATGTGACAAAAATTTGTTTAATAATATAGTTAAAGGCTGAAACCGTTCATTTAATGCACATGTGCAACATTTTTCTTTCTTGGAACTCGATCAAATTGTTTCAGTGAACCTATAAATTAATCAATTCGTTGAATTCCATAAAATAAGTAAATATTCAACTAAATTCAAATTCTAATATTATTTAACAAAAATAAAATTTTGTGTCACTACTGGTCCACTCAAAACTATATTAACAAATTTAAATTTATTTAAAATGATTAAATTATTAAATAAAATATAAATACAAAATAATTAATAAATAAATTTATTTATCATATAATTAACTATTCTATCAATCATTTTACGTTAATTTATTTATATTTTAATAAATTTATGTAATATTTTTATTGAGATATTAATAATGTCTAAAATAAAATTAATTAATATATAAGGGGATAGTAATATTTAATATATATATATATATGTGTATATGTATTAGTTTAATGATATAATTAAAAATTATTAAATTTGTTTAATGATGGTGTTAGTATTTTTAATCATTAATTATGAAATAGATTAACTATAAGTCAATATAAAAATATTTTATTATTATTTGACATTTAACGGAAACATGAATTGTCCCTCTACTCTTAGGTTGTGTTTGTTTTTAGGAAAAGAAAGAAAAAAGGAAAAGAAAGAAGAAAGGAAAGAAAAGGAAAAGAGAAAGGAAAAAGGTAATGAATATATTATTTTAT
>CP135549.1:6240847-6277220 GCA_032402905.1 Khaya senegalensis | reverse complement strand
GAAGAAGTCAGTGAAGAAAATGATGTACGAATTCTTAGTTCAGTCTTGTTCTTCTCGTAGCTCTTCTTCCTCTGGCATCTCAAACCATTTCATCGATAATGCTAGGGCTTCAGGAACTAAAAAGAAAAATGTCAAGAAGGGTAAGTCGTCTGTGTTCCCATCTGCTACATAGCTTTCCTGTTTTGTCCAAAATCATGTTGTTGTTATTTTTCCATTGGAATTTGCTGTTGTTGTCAAGTTCATTTTCTTCTCCTTAAATCTCCTTTTCGTCCTTGTTGTTGTTGTTGGTGTTGCTTCTGATGCTGCTGCCGGTGCGTACGGCGGCGCTGGTAGTGGTAGCAGTATAAGTTGTTGGGAAGCGTATTGAAGTAGTCGTAATCTCGTGGTGATTATGCAACTTTCAAAGAAAGGAAGAAAGTGCGATTCCAGCCAAGAGAAGGTCCGTGAAGAGAATGATGTTTGATCAACTTGTTCAATCGTTTGCTTCCACTTTTGGTTCTCGTTCAGGTCGCCGTTTAAAGAAGATTTCAGGAACTTATTCTTATAATGTCATAATCGATTTTTTATTTTCCCTTCTTGTGTTTTGGATTGTAACGGAGTTTCAGATTAACGATATATATGAATAATTCTGTGTTTCTTTTTCCATATTTCGATGATTTTATGTTTTGGCCATGTCGTGTTTCCCTGATCTTTTAGTCACTTTAGATTCAAGTTGATGCCCTATTCAACAACTGGGTCATACAAAAACTGTTCAAATTATCGAATGAGCCAATCTTTGGCAGCATCGTACTGCAAAACAGAGTATCCTTTTTGATTAATATCACACAAAAAACGGGAAGATTTGAAGAGTTCCCAAAGATATTAAAGAAACCCACAAATGGAAGCTAAAACTTCCTGTTTTCATTCACAAGAAAGAATGTTTAGTGTTTTATTTTGGTATGACTGGGCAGAAGAAGTAAGGAGTATTTTTCTTACAAAAATGGAAGTGTGTTTATTTCGATCGAAATGTTTGATGAGCATGGCAAGAAGAAAGCTTTTTGTTAATTGGTATTTGGCAACTGTCGGTTGACCGGCAAGACCTGCCAGAAAAAACCGAGAAAGAGACGTCCTTTCATGGTCCTACACGAAGTGCCAGTTTGAGGCCGCCGGTATGAAATCTCTCCTAGTTAAAAACAATCCCTACAAGTTAAAAACAGTCACATCAACTTTGGAAGTCGGTCAATGATCATTTGCCTACCTGTCAGTGTTACAACTTCAAAAGACTTTGCAGGAAACCAATATAGAAAATAAGTTCATTAGAGAAATCAAAACTCTAATGAAGAAATTCATTACAAGGATCAGATTTTAATAACAAGCAGGTGTTTCAAGAAAACTATTATGGCTTAAAAACTGATATAAGAACTTTATATGTAGAGACAAGAAATTAAAAGTGTTCAAGGTCGACATACCTCCTCTACTCATGACAGGTTCTAAATCGGTTGCTCTTACCAAGATGAATGGATCTTGGTATTATAGTAGACAAAAACTAGTTAAAAAATTACAAAGTATAAATATCAGCTTGAAACATTATTAATTAATGCACGTAGTGATTAATTCAGAAACATATTATTGTCCTAAATTCCAAAGCATATTATGAATTATGATAATTGAATTGAGTACCCATTAACTCTATTAAGTGTTTGCATGTTTAAGAATTAAGACATTATTAATTAATTAATTAATTAGGTAGCTAAATCATCAAACCGTGCAGATAATGCCAGCAATAGAGAGGACACCGTACGACTGCCTGGGACCCAAACTACTGAGTAAATGCTACACACGTGCATTTTTAGGACCCGTAGTAATTGTCCATATGTGGCCAATCTTTTTTTATTCCTAGTTAGTGGCGGGCTTAGGGTCACATGGCTCTTTCTCGTCTGCTACACACGTGCACTTTTAGAACCCGTAGTAATTAGTCCATATGTGGCCCTCTTCCTTTCTCTCTAGTGTCACACGACTCTTTCTCCTGTTTGTGGGGCATCCTTTGAATAGGTACATATTCTTAGGTCTATTTCACACAACTTACATGCTACTTTCTTTGTTTTTTTTTTTTTAATCTGTGCGGTATCCTTCCAATGAGTACAGATTTGAAAGTCAATTTTACACAATTGACATGTTATTCTCTTTTTTCGATCTGCGCGGTATTGTTTGAATAAGCACATATTTAAAGGTTAATTTGAGACAATTTATATGTAGTTGATTCCAACTTACTTTGATTTCATAAGAAAGATGGCTCTAGTTGTTCATTATTTTGTGCCAGTGAATGATCAAATATTTCTTTATTTTGCACACATATAACTAAGTTACATTCCTTATTTGCACTTCAACTAACTCTTTGAAATTTGAAGCTAGAAGTGTGACAAATTACCCCATCAAAAAATTCATTCAGAACCTCGTACATGAGACAATATTTTTTTATCTCAATTTTATTAGTTGTTGTCATGGAAGTTCGATCTTACCTATTATTTTTCCTTGAGAACAGTATTTGGAATAGATTATTAAGACACTTTGTGTATAGTAATGATAGCTTGAGGTAAGAAATACCTTATAATATATCGCTTAATTGAATAAGTTTCTTTTAATTTGTCGTTATAATGTATATTTCTTCCAAATATCGACAAGACCATGAGGATAGTCTTACCTCTACTCTGATACCAATTGTCATTGGTTCTTTCTTCAGCCTACATAGCACCTTTCAAATGAATACATATTTAAGTGTTAGCCTTATACAACTCGTATACTACTAATTTTGACTTATCATGGTCTTATTAGGATGACGGTTCTAATTCCCAGCCAATTTTACACTAAAGATGCCTAAATCTCCTTCCTTCTGCGCATATGAAATTAGAATAACGTTTGTTATTTACACCTCAACTAATATATTTGAAATTAAAGGTGTGACACTTAGATATGATTAGTATTGTCTCTTTGTTAATGGTGACTTTTGCCACCAATCAAGACTACTTTTTTTGGACCAAAAACCAACACAAATAGCAACAACACATGCATGTATCCAGCTATGTATGCTAATGAAACCAAAACACAATTGACAAGAAGGCCAGCTATGTATGCTAATGAAACCAAAACACAATGGACAAGAGGGCCAATGTCTTGTCTATTTTACAAAAGCACAACAGAAACACCATGATATATTTGTCAATTGGCACCAAAATGAGCTTTTTCCACTTTCCACCAGACAATTTATCCCACAGGAGGTACATAAAAGAGATGCAACACAAGTAAACACAGTCCTTAATCCTGATGAAGTGTTACAAACTTGGCCAAACTCGTTAAAAAATTTACAATTTCTTGCTAGATCTTTTGTCCATTTTGTATAAGAGAACTAAATATCATACTTTACATGAAAACATACACCTCAGACCTAGACAAACGACGTTTGATAAGACAATTCTTACAAAAGATTAGCTCCAATTGTAAAATTATACAGCCCAACCAAGTTAATACTCTGGCAACCACAAAGGATAACTGATACTTTTTCCTAGTCACCTTTCGTTTAAGAGACTTCAGTCTAATCGCCAACTACGTATCGGCCTGTATCAGAACTCAAGCCAGGTAAATGAAGCTGCTTTCTCCTCTTTACAAGATGTAATGCAGTCTGTCTGTCAGCTTGAGCCTCCTCAGCATCAGGCTGCATAGAGAGTTTTGGGTTAATAAGTTGCCGACAAATGTTGTACTGAAACAGTGAGTACACTTTTAAATACTCCCATGTTTTGAAGGCATACAGTGATGACTTTAAACACACATCAAATGTGCCAGCCAGTTAATTTTGATTTGGCTCATAAAAATCAAAAGATTTTTCTATTTTTTCCTGGCTCCTTTCAACTGTGGAATTGGTTTTTTCCAACAATGTGCTCAAACAAGTATATCATGCCAATATCAAGCAGCATTTCCACCAGTCACCAAAGATGGAGTTTATAAACAGGAGATCCACCAACTCACACAAAAATTTTTGAAAATGGAAGAACAAAAATTATGGAAACACAATAATGGCATGTTGAATTGCGTACCTTGATAGCTAATGCTTCTGGCTCCCCAAAGTTCAATTGTGCCCTACCAAGGGTGATCCATTCCTGAACGAAACCATTCTTGTAAGGAAAAGGGTAGAACTTTGAACAGAACAAGATAAACAGCTTGTTCGTGCTCACTATAGTTTCCCTGGTAACTTTGATGAAGTTCACATGAATAAGGAAAGGATATAACTAAATGATCATCTAATATAAATTTGCTGGGAATACAAATGTAATTAACATTCACTGTTAAATATCTAAATCATGGCAGAGCAATAATGTATCAATTATCAACAAGACTTTGAGATCTTCTAATTGCATCAATCCCTACCAGTTAAAAATAGACACATCAATTTTGGAAGTAGGAAAATGATCATTTGCCCACATGTGACGTTACAACTTATCATCCAACATTTAGGAACTAGTTATGAATTTTACAATATGAAGTTAATAAAAAGTCAGTGTTAGATGTGTAAATGATAATGGTAGACAATAAAATTCAATAGAAGGTTTACTCAAAGATAGATCATTGATGTAACACTCATTGATAACATTTCAGTGGTGACCGAAGTAAGTATGCGAATCTCAATGAAAATCAACTAATTTTGTGCATCACGACTAGCTCTTAAAATAGCATGACCATCTACTTTTTCCATTAGCTTCAAAACACTTGGTAGGAAACCAATATAGAAAATAAGTTACTTACAGAAATAAAAACCACAAAAAAAAAAAAAAAAAAACTTCTAATGAAAAAATTCAGAACAAGGATCAGATTTTAATAACAAACAAGTATATCAAGGAAACTATTATGGCTTAAATATTGATATAACAACTCCATATGTAGAGAATTAAAAGAGTTTAAGGTTGACATACCTCTGCCCATGATAATTTTAATTCGCTAGCTCCTGTCAAGATGAATGGAAAATCCATAAATAACATATTTGGCTCTCGGTATTACAATAGACCAACACTAGTTAAAAAAATTTCTAAAGCATAAAACTCAGCTTGAAATATTCTGCAATCAAAAAGGCAAAAAACAATATAAGTTGTACAGGCAGGCTTGATTTGAAAGAAAATATAAACAGATAATAAGCTAAAAGCAAGAACATATATTTTCAAACTCAAGTGTTCAGACCATACGAGAAGCTTCATGAAAAAGAATTACTTGAATGATGTTCTAAAACATGTATTGCTCTTTTTTAATAATAACACAAAAAGCACTTCACGTATTTAAATTTCTGTTAGAATATAATACATAAATGAGAAAGAGAAGGCACAATAATTTTTGACATACAAGCTGCTGCCTTCAATGCACTCCACCCATCCGCATTTGCAGGCATCAGATTAAGAGCAGCCTGCCACTTTCCAAGTGCTTCCCGGAATTTCCCATCCTTCAAAACAAATGAGCTAAAACAGTCAAGCCAGCCAATAATGTAGATCCCAAAGTACATAGAAATAAAGAAGCAACAGCACCATCATTTACTGCTACCTCAAACTATGGCATCTACAAGCCACTGATAGTTAGAGACAAACTGACCAAAACTTGAGTTGCAATAAACAAACATGATTAGTATAAGAGGGTATTTCAAAAAAATAATTGAACTTTAGAGCCAAGCATGAACGATTATATATAGACCATTTACCTGTCTGACTGCATGTTTTCTTCAAAGAATCTTATCAGCTTATTGATCAGGTGAATCAATTAAACAAGAAAAAGATGATTGCACTAAAAAACAAATACAGCCACTCCAAGATTTACTCGACGCACTGCCAGGTAGTTCCTCAAGATATGCAATTCCCATTTGGGGTTTTGAGTAGAACGAAGTTAAAAAATAAGCATATATAAAACAAATAAACATTTGAAAAAATGGGGATTATCATCCATGTGAACAGTTCCACAATCACAATTTTTCAATTAGGTCAGTCCCAACAATTTCTCCCAAAATAAAAAATTTTCTTTTGGATCAACACTAACAATTTCTTTCGTCCACAAGCATACAATAATCAGTTGAATCGTATTGCCTTAATAAATTGATCGAACCAAACTAACACAACCAGACAAAAAAATCTTTAGAAAACATGTGGACAACAAAAAGTTATGGTTTTTAGTAGCAGAAAAAAAAAAGATGGCAAAGAAAGCGTACCTCGCGAGCTTCTTGCCTTGGAATTGGAATGATTCGGCAATTCGTTTGGTGTCCAAGGGCTCTTGATTTTCATTCTAACCCTCCTCCTGCAGATCTATATTTTCATGCTTTTGGACTTGTAGTTCAAAAGGGAGATTTGGGTACTGCGGCAAAGACCGCTTCTTCTTGTTCTTGTTTGTGTACCAAGTCAGTTTCATCTCTCTCTGCTCAGTTTCTCGGCAACGGAGGAGGAAACAGAACAAAAACAAGACATACTCTTCGGTTGGATATCGGTTGTTGGGCTTTCCCACTGCAAGCTAAAAGTCTTGTACTATTGACTTGGTCCAGCAAATTATTGAACTGGGCCACCGAAACTCAACAGTGACAACCCAGCCCAATCTGAAGCTGCTGTTAGCTACACCAACTAAAAAATAAAAAAATACTAAAAAGAAAACTAAATTATTACATGAAAATTAAGAAATTTAAGAAAAAAATTAATAGCTTTGATGTTACATTCATTAAAAGTGCATTAGAATTACCTGTTGATACTAACAGGGAATCATTAGGCTGTCATTCATTTTAAATGAGACTATTGCTTTGTTGGAAAAGTAATAATTATTAATAATGGTATTCAAATTTAAATTATTGATATGTTAGTTTTTTTAAAATTAATTATTATTGAGAGAATATAATTTAAATATTTTATACTATTAGATATTATATCTCATAGAGTTAGCGAAATTTTAGAAAAGAGCAACAATCATTTAATAAGAAGTAGTATTATAGAACTCTAATGCAATTCGATAATTTTAAAGATGTTTTAAAATTTTATATGAATATGTTATAATAAACCAAAAAAAAAAATACAATAACAAAAAATCAAATTCAAGTCACAATAATACGAGACAATGTACTCACAAATAAAATTATCGAAAAATGATAAAATTGATTAACTTAATAAAAAATTAAGTATAAAAAAAATTGACTGTTGACATAAATAAATTTAAAATAAAATTATTTTAAAAGTTTTTTCTTATTTTTTCTTCTCAAAAATAAGGGTTCATGTTGTAAAATTATTAAGAGGACAAGTAGGTAAAGTGGTCTCCCTGACTATGTATCAACAGTACATATCAAATCAAATAAGTTAATTATTTTTGCAAATTAAAAATTATTGTTTCCGTAGAAAAAAATGCATAACTAAATTCTTGTCCAATATACCATTTGAGATAAGCAATTATGTTTTTCATTGTATGAATGAATTTATATAAAAATTTATAATAAAATGTTTAATTATATATTAAAAATTAAAAATGCACTGTAGCTTCATGTTTTGTCCAAGTTGTTGTTGTTTTTGTTGTCAAGTGCATTTCCTTGTTCTTAAATCTCCTCCTCGTCATTGTAGTTGAAGTTGATTTTCTGTTTTGTGTTTTGGATTGTTCCAGAGTTTTAGATTATTAAAATGTATATGAATAATTCTCTGTTTATTTGTGGCCATCTTGTGTTTCCCTGGGCTTTTGGTCACTTCAGAGAATCTTTGGCAGCATCGTACTGCAAAGACAAAAACAGAGTACCCTGTTTGATTAATATTACCCAAAGAACAGGGAGATTTGAAGAGTTCCCACACATGTTAAAGAAGCCCACAAATGGAAGCTAAAAACTTTCTTTTTTTTCGTTCACAAGAAAGCATGGTAGTGTTTCATTTTGGTATGATTGGGCAGAAAAAGTTTCTGGTTTTTTTTTTTCCTTCAATAAAACGTACGTGTTTTTATTTCGATCCAAATGTTTGATGAATATGGCAAGAAGATTGCTATTCGTTAATTGGTTTTGGTATTTGTAAGATGACTGACTGATAGCAACTGTGAGAAGAACCCAAAAAAGAGACGTTCTTGTCATTGTACTCCATCAAGGGCCAGTTTGGTTGCTGCATGAACTCCAGTGTCAGCTTTCTTTTGGGATTAGTAGCAGAATTAAAGAAAGACAAGAAAGCATCCCATACTTTTCTGACACTGACTAGTCTTTGTAACACAAAGACAGTGTCAAACGATTGGAAACAGTATTAAAGCATAAAATAAATGGCAAGAAAGCATCCTATCCTTTTCTGACACTGACTAAATTGTTGTCACGCGAAGACAGTATCAAATAGTTTGGAAGAGTATCAAAGCATTGGGACCCCATATTAGTTGTCCATATGTAAAAACAACAACATTCATTCGTGAGTATATAAAAAAACCCGAGTTTTTTGCCATAGCTGACCAGACAAAACTGTTAAAAGAAGCTTCCTTCCTTGTTCTTGTAATAAATATATTAATAAAATGGCCATATTTAGATGTAGAAGGTAATTACTAATTGCTTTGGGGCTGGCTGTCCCCACCCTTCAAACTCACATGCTTTATCCTCGAATAAACAAAAAAGAGGACCTTCATTTCCTATGTACTTGTGTTGATCACAACCTGCATGCAATAATTTTATCTTAATTAATTTGTCTTTAATTATGTTGTTGTAAAGTAAAAAAAGAGATAATGATATTTAATTCTCCGTAAATGCAGAATTAACAGGGGTAAAAAAGTGAACGTCGAAGTCCATGCAGCCACAGTAAAAACGATTACACCCACAAGCAGCGCATGTGGGCAACCACATTAACTGTTCCAACTGATAGTTGGGATTTGGGACCAATGGTACGGCAGAATCTAGCGTATAATCTACGACGGCGGACTCTGCTTTGACGGAATTTTCTTCGTCAAAATTAATTTAATAATTTGAAGCACCGACAAATAACAAACGTGGGACCGAGAGAGACTTTAACTATTCGTAATTGTAAACACGCTATCATTGATGGAATCTTGTATTAGACAAGAAATCTCCTTTCATTGGCTGATTACTAAAAATAATTATAAAAAAAATATATTATAAAATTCACCGCGTTTTTTTCCGGCTCAATAAATTCAGTAGAGCAGAGTACGTTTGGGGGCAGTAAATGATCTATTTTCTCTAGCATTAATTGCTGAAACACAAACAATCTGGTCGGAGAAGACGATAAATATGGCGACGGCAAAGGTGAACCCAATAGAAGAAGAAGAAGAAGAAGAAGAGGGCAGAGCCAATACAGAGCCATGGGTTAAGACAAAAGCAAAAGCAAAAGCAAAGGCTAGTGTATTCCCGGCAAAGAAACGACTTGTTAAGAGTATGATATTGGATTCCTTTGTCCAATTTATTGCTTCTCTTTGCTGCTCTGATGGCTCCGAATATTGAATCTTGATTAATTATTATTTCCGATATAATTAATTATAGATACTTTATTTGTACTGTTTATTATTATTATGATTATGTGGTCGCCACACGGTGTTGGTAAGAGTTTGTATCCACTTAGAATTCACGATAAATGAAGATTATGTTTCTGCGTCTGTCTACTATAGTTGCTGTAACTTATGCTTTATTAATTCATGGGGTTGAATAAATTAATTTCCCAGAAATTAATTCATGGGTATTTTCACCCAATTTGTGCTGTCAACCTTCAAGCAACAGAGGATCTGTTCTGTATATGGCCATGGGATGAACCCGGAAAAATATGTGGGTTTGTTGATGCAAATTACATGAAAGAAAGCGATCGCACATCAAACTTCAAAATGACAAAGAAAATACATAGAACTAAGCTAATAATAATTTATTACCAGATTAATACATGTAAAAGAACTAATTAATGAGATTAGATTACTTTGTTAATAAGATAATTAAGGAGAAGAGCTATCAGCATCGTTTGTTCCAGGGGAAGTTAATGGAAACAAAGGAAGCAATTCAGGCTAAGCTTCTCTTAGCGTACTCAATGGACTCGGATGCAGATCAAATCCTTCCCCAGCAATGTCTTTCACCTGTTCTCGGCGGGGCTGGTAGGGATGGCGGTTTAACGGTTTGAACCGGAAGCCAAGGAAGAGAAGGGTGAGAATGAAATGAAAGGGTGTTCGTTAATATACAAAAGAGAGAAAGAGAAGAAATATATGTTTTTCAAGTTTTTATTTTCATTTTTATGGGGATTCTGTTTGCTTTGTGAAGGGGGAGAAATTGAAATAAGGATATGGGAATGAAGGGATTACAAGGGCGGTCTTTCCACTGTGGTTTGTCACTTGGCAAAAACTATCTCAAAATGAGCCTTTTCCCCTTTCCACCAGAATTTATCCCAGAGGCGGAACATAAAACAGACGCTACACAATTAAACACAGTCCTTAATCCTGTTGCAGTGTTACAAACTTGGCCAACTTATTAAAAGATTTACAATTTCATGCTAGATCTTTTGTCCGTTTTGTGTAAGAGAACTAAATATCATACTTTACACGAAAACATACACCTCGGGGATTGAAGCTGTCCTAGATAAGCAAATTCTTACGAAAGATTAGTTCCAATTGTAAAATTATACAGCCCAACCAAGTTCATACTCCCGGCAACCATGAAGGACAACTGATGCCTCTTCCCATTCACCTTTCATTTAGGCAAATTCAGTCTAATCACTAACTACATGTTGGCTTGTGTCAGAACTCAAGCCAGATAAATGAAGTTGTTTTCTCCTCTTTACAAGATGTAATGCAGTCTGTCAGCTCAAGCCTCATCAGCATTAGGCTGCATAGAGAGTTTTGGGTGGTTAATAAGTTGACAACAAAAGTTATACTGGAACAGTAAGTGCACTTCCAAATACTACCATATCTTAAAGGCATACAATGACAACTTTAAACACATATCAAACATGCTGGACAATTAATTTTGATTTGGCTCCTCCAAAAAATCAAAAGATTTTTGTCAATTTTTTTCTATCCTGACTGTGGAATTGGTTTTTTCCAACAATGTGCTCAGACAAGTATACCATGCCAATATTGAGCAGCATTTCCACCAGTCACCAAACATAAGAGTTTACAACTCGGAGATCCACCAACTCACACAAAAATTTCCTAAAATAGAACAATAAAAATTATGGAAATAAAATAATGGCATGTCCGATTGTGTACCTTGATAGCTAATACTTTGTCAATGCTTTTCATTGCACTATCTGACTCCTCAAAGTTCAATTGTGCCCTACCAAGAGTGATCCACGGCCGAATGAAATCACTCTTGTAAGACGAAAGGGTAGAACTTTGAAGAGAACAAAATAAACAGATTGTGTGTGTTCACTATAGTTTCCCAGGAAACTTTGATGAAGTTCACATGAATAAGGAAAGGACATAACTAAATGATCATCTAATACAAATTAGATGGGAATACAAATGTGATTAATATAAGCAGTTGAATTCCTAAATCATGGCAGAGCAATAATGTATCAATTATGAACAAGACTTTGAGATCTTCTAATTGCATCAATCCCTACCAGTTAATAGACAAGTCAATTTTGGAAGTAGGAAAATGATCATTTGCCAACACATGATGTTACAACTTACCATCCAACATTGTCAAACTAGTTACGAATTTTACAATATGAAGTTAATAAAAAGTTAGTGTTAGATGTAAATGATACAATAGACAATAAAATTCAATAGAAGGTTTACTCAAAGATAGACCATTGACGCAACACCTATTGATGACATTTCAGGGGTGTCCAAAATAAGCAAGCGGATCTCAGTGAAAATCACCTAATTTTGTGCATCATGACTAGTTCTTAAAATAGCATGACCATCTACTTTTTCCATTAGCTTCAAAACACTTTGTAGGAAACCAATATAGAAAATAAGTTACTTAGAGAAATAAAAACCACAAAAAAAAAAAAAAAAAAAAACCTCTAATGAAAAAATTGAGAACAAGGATCAGATTTTAATAACAAACAAGTATTTCAAGGAAATTATTATGGATTAAATATTGATATAAGAACTCCATATCTAGAGAATTAAAAGAGTTTAAGGTTGACATACCTCTGCCCATGACGATTCTAATTTGCTAGTTCCTGTCAAGATGAATGGAAAAACCATAAATAGCATATCATGGCTCTCGGTATTACAATAGACAAAACTAGTTAAAAAAATTTCTAAAGCATAAAACTCAGCTTGAAATATCCTACAATTAAAAAGGCAAAAAAAAAAAACAGTATAAATTGTACAAGCAAGCTTGATTTGAAAGAAAATATGAACTGAAAATAAGCTAAAAGCAAGCATTTTCAAACTTAAGTGTTAAGACCATATAAGAAGCTTCATGAAAAAGAATTACTTGAATAATGTTCTAAAACATGCATTGCTCTTTTTTTTGTAATAAGACAAAAAGCACTTCACGCATTTAAATTTTTGTTCGAATATAATACATAAATGAGAAAGAGAGGGCACAATAATTTTTGACATACAAGCTGCTGCCTTCAATGCACACCACGCATCCGCATTTCCAAGCATAAGATTAAGAGCAGCCTGCCACTTTCCAAGTGTTTGCTGGAATTTCCCATCCTTCAAAACGAACGTGCTAAAATAGTCAAGTCATCCAGTAATGCAGATCCTAAAGTACATAGAAATAAATAAGCAACAGCACATTATCATTTACAGCAACCTCAAACTATGGCATCTACACATGCAAGCCACGGATAGTTAGAGATAAACTGACTAAAACTTGAGCTGCAATAAACAAGCATGATTAGTAAAAGTGGGTATTTTAAAAAAATAATTGAACTTCAGAGGCAATAATTGACGATTATATATAGACCATTTACCTATCTCACTATATGTTTTCTTCGAAGAGTCTTATCAGCTTATATCAGCTTATTGATCAGGTGAATCAATCTAACAAGAAAAAGATGATGAGACTAAAAAAAATTACAGCCACTCCAAGATTTAGTCAACGCACTGCTAGCTAGTTCCTCAAGATATGCAATTCCCATTTGGGTTTTGAGTAGAACGAAGTTCAAAAATAAAGAAATATAAAACAAATAAAAATAGTTAAAAAAAAGAGCGATTATCATCCATGTGAACACTTCCACAATCACAAATTTTCAATTTGGTCATCCCCAGCAATTTCTCTCAAAATAAAAAAATTTTCTATTGGATCAGCACTAACAATTTCTTTCTTCCACAAGCATACAATAATCAGTTGAATCCTATTGCCTTAATAAATTGATCATACCAAACTAACACACCCAGACAAAAAAATCTTTTGAAAACATCTGGACAACAAAAAGTTATGGTTTTTAGCAGAATATGGTAAAGAAAGCGTACCTCGCGAGCTTCTTGCCCTGGGATTGGAATTATTCGGCAATTCGTTTGGTGTCCAAGGGCTCTTGATTTTCATTTTAATCCTCCTCCTGCAGCTCTGTATTTTCATGCTCTTGGACTTGTAGTTCAAAAGGGAGATTTGGGTATTGCGGCAAAGACCGCTTCTTCTTGTTCTTGTTTCTGTACCACGTTAGTTTCATCTCTCCCTGCTCAGTTTCTCGGCAACCAAGGAGGAAACAGAACAAAAACAAGACATACTCTCCGGTTGGATATCGGCCGTTGGGCTTTCCGACTGCAAACTGAAAGTCTTGTATCATTGACTTGGTCCAGCGAATTATTGGACTGGACCAATTGGAAGCTGCTGTTAGCTACACCTACTAAACAATAAAAAAATAAAAAGGAAACTAAATTATTACATAAAAATTAAGAAATTTAAGAAAAGAACTAATGCCTTCAATGTTACATTCATTTAAAGTACATTAAAATTATGAGTGATTGTATTTGGGAATACGTTGAGCTGCCATTCCTCTCAAATGGGATTATGTCTTCCATAGAAAAATAATAGTTATTGATAGTGACATTCAAACTTAAATTATTAATTTTGTTATTTCTTTTAACATTAATTATTATTAGAAGAGTATAATTTAAATATTTTATGACATTTGATATCACATTTTGTATAATTTATAAAACTTCACAAAAGATTAATAATTATTGATAAGGAGCAGTATTGTAGAATTCCAATATAATTGGATCACTTTAAAAATTTTTTAAAATTTATTTTTTTATTTACATATTAAAATTAAGAAAAAAAATTCTTTATAATATTTTGTTCAATTATAAAAATAACTTTCATAGTCTTTATTTTTCATTAAACCCAATTTTCATTATATTCTGTTATTATTTCTAATAAAGTGTCACTTAAAATAAGTTTTTATCTCTAAATTTTCTAACTTCATTGAAAATATAACAATTAATTTTTATATCTACTCACCAATGGTGGATGACAAGTTTTTATAATTGTATCTACTCACCAATGAAAGATAATCAAAAAAATAAAAAATTTACTTTTGATCTCTATTCTTGTAGCTAAAAATACTATTTCAATTCATATATTTTTAATTTTACTCATCTCTTTTTTGACTTTTAATTTTAATTATACTGTATATATCTTTTTGATATTTATATTTTATTGAAGTACTAGTATATAGCTTTGATAATATGATTAAAATGGATGACTAGCAATCTTTGATAATATGTTATCAAATAAAAATTAAAATTTAATAAAAGTAATAAATTAAATATATAACCTTAATGTTGAGCCTTTAGTGGTAATTGAATATGGTTTTGGAACCAAAATCTCATGTTGAAATCCTCTCATATTCACTTAAATTTACGTGATTTGATAATATTTGTTTTTAAATATTTAAATGTTGAATTCTTACCTCATAGTTGAAGTTTTTGAGCTTAATAGTAATATAACAAGTATAATATATATAATTTGAAATTTGTATTAGTATTATTATAATATAGACCTAAATTTTGTATTCACACCCAATTATATTTATTTTTTAATTAAAACTTATAAAGAAGAAATTATTTCAATTCATTATCTATGTTCCATTAATCACCGAAAGAGTTAATTGGTTTATTTTATTTGTTTTAAATAAATAAAGAAATGATGATCTATTTATATGTAACATTATTAATAATGAATTATTCAAATTATATCTTAATTAAATTTATAAATTAATTTTATATTTTATAAAATAAATTTTAAAAAATAAAATAAAATTTAAACAGTTGATAATTAAATATTGATCCCTTTATCTGTCTGAACTGTTAAGAGTATCGGTTGCATATTACGACAGTCATTGGTTCAAATCTAATAATAGGTTAAAAACAGTTGTTCTTAAAAGAAAGCTCTTCGTGAGGTAACTCCAAGCCTAGTTCTCGGCTTATTAGTTCATTGAATTTTCGGTTGCGTGTGTGGAATTCGAGATTCATAAAAATAAGACAAAGAAAAATATCGACAGGAATTTGTTTGACAATAATGAAAAGTGGCTCTGGGATGCACGTGCATATGTTTTCTTCGTTATTTTCATGCATGCTTAGTCAGTCATTTTGAATGCCTTTACGACACTCGTCAACATCTCAAAGCCATTATAATTATTGTATTATATATTCCTTGTATTTTCCTGGTGTCTTTTGTGATCATTAACTAATATTCTTGGATCGTTGCCTGAATCGAAAGTCTCCCACCAATCCTATAAAACTAATGTTGCATGCATTACCTGTTGATGGCTGATCATTGAGGAAGACTAAGAATAACATATAATATTTTGTGAAGTCGGCAATACGCCATTGCCAATGTTACCCCCTCTGGGACTCTTAAGTCTTCTGACTTGGATTGGCATACTGGGATCAATTCCACCTTATCCTCTAGAAGCACCCTGCTTCCTTTACTTGCAGATAAAGGTTTTAATTTGGGAGAGTGATGGTTAGAGGGACAAAAAATATATAAATAAATAAAAATTAAAAAATACAAAAAAATGGAAATTAATTAGATCTTTAACAATGTTGGCTAGTCCACCTTGATTCATGATATTTGATGAAGACCAGGGAGAAATGAAGAGTTCCCACAGATATTAAAGAAACCCTCAAATAGAAGCTAAAAAAACTTTCTATTTTTCATTCACAAGAATAAATGGTAGTGTTTTATTTTGATGTTCTTGTCATGGTCCTACGTTAAAGGCCAGTTTGGGACCCGTATGAAAGCTGTGTCGGTTTTGGGAGACGTGGCCTCCTCCACCTAGCTTAGCTTGGTGTCTTTATGCGCCTTGAACAAGGCCAAAAGGCCAGCCCCACACAATCAGATCACCAAGCTTCTTATCATTCTTTGCTAATCAGATTTCCCTATAATATTTCTTCTGTCTTTCGTTTTTACATCTAAAGGAGGCCTTGCTTCTATTACCTTTTCTTTTCTATCTTTAAACAACTTTTTAATTCATGTTCATTGGTCCACCATGTGCTGAGCAATTAGTTAATTTGTGAGAGTGATGATTGGCAAGGGACTAGGGCCACTTGATTCATGATCTTTGATGAAGACAAAGGAAGGATTTGAAAGAAATTCTAAAGTGTAAAAGTACAACAATGTATGCCATCGACTGTCGGAACTGCTAAGCCAAGCTACACATCAATTGATTTCTTGGCTTCTTCATTTCATCGAAAAGAAGGTAAGAAATTCATACCGTCAAAATACTTGCATATAGTTTTAACCAAATCATTTAATAGATATTAGATGTTTTAACATAAATACTTGTGTTTATGACTTGTTAAATGTTTTTGTTTATTAAGATGGTGATTAAGAGTCATACTCTCCGCAAAGTCTCAACCAAGAAAATAGTTGATATCATGTATGCTCTAAAGTCTAAAGAATATTGGAACAATTGACCAAATTAACCAAGTTTACTCCTTGGAAATTTCCCAGCAGCTTCCCAGTTTTACAACAATTTATATATTCCCAATTTGGTCCACCTTAAATTCCAATTAGCAGCTCAGAACTTAGCAATTGCCTTACAACATTGAAATCAGAAACTCAAAAACGAACTTCAGAGAGAGGGAGAGAGAAATTCATTGGGTTAGGGAAGAAGATGATCAGAGAGACGGGAAATATTGGCAGAGAAAACCTAGGGGAGGAGGAGCAAAGCAAGGCAAAGGCAGAGGCAAAGAAAGCAAGTGTTATTCCTCCACCGAAGAAGTTAGTGAAGAAAATGATGTATGAATTCTTCGTCCAATGTTGTTCTTCTCTTACCTCTTCTTCCTCTGGCGTCTCCAACCAATTCATCGATAATGCTAGTGCTTCAGGAACTAAAAAGAAAAATGTCAAGAAGGGTAAGTCGTCTGTGTTCCCAACTGCTCCATAGCTTTCATGTTTTGTCCAAAATCATGTTGTAGTTGTTATTTTTCTATTGGAATTTGCTGTTGTTGTCAAGTACATTTTCTTCTTCTTAAATCTCGTTGTCGTCATTGTTGTTGATGTTGGTGTTGCTTCTGATGCCGGTGCCGGTGGGCATGGCGGTGTTGGTAGTGGTAGTAGTATATAAGTTGTTGGGGAGCGTATTGAAGTAGTTGTAATCTTGTGGTGATTATGCAACTTTCAGAGAAAGGAAGTGTTATTCCAGCCAAGAGAAGGTCCGTGAAGAGAATGATGTTTGATCAACTTGTTCAATCTATTGCTTCTCCTTTTGTTCTCGTTCAGGTCGCAGTTTGAAGAAGATTTCAAGAACTAAATCTTCAAATGTCATAATCGATTTTTGATTTTCTGTTTTGTGTTTTGGATTGTACCAGAGTTTCAGATTATCAATATGCATGAATAATTCTCTGTTTCCTGTTCCATATTTTCATGATCTTATTTTTAGCCATCTTGTGTTTCCCTGGTCTTTTGGTCACTTTAGATTCAAGCTGATGGCCTATTCGACAACTGGGTCTTACAAAAACTCCTCAAATTGGCGGATGAGCCAATCTTTGGCAGCATCGTACTGCACAAACAAAAACAGAGTATCCTGTTTGATTAATATTACCCAAAGAACAGGGATATTTGAAGAGTTCCCACACATATTAAAGAAACCCACAAATGGAAGCAAAAGACTTTTTATTTCCATTAACAAGAATGAATGGCAGTATTTTATTTTGGTATGATTGTGCAGAAAAAAGTTGTGTTTTTTCTCTTACAAAAATGGAAGTGTTTTTGATTAGATCGAAATCTTTGATGAATATGGCAAGAAGATTGTTGTTTGTTAATTGGTTTAGGTAGTTGTGAGGTGACTTGACTGGTAGCAACTGTCAGAAAAAGCCAAAAAAAAAAACCAAAAGAGAGACATGCTGGTCGTGTCCTACCTTAAGGGTCAGTTTGGGCGCCGTATGAAATCTAGTGTCGTTCGTGAGTCTAGAACACCTGATTTTTTGTCATAGTTGACCAGACAAAGCTGTTAAAAGAAACTTCCTTCCTTCCTTCCTAGTTCTTCTAATTAAAAGAATTAAATATACTAATAAGATGGCCATATTTATATGGGATTAGTACCCTTTTTTAACCCTTTCTCTCTTTGATTTTTAATAAGATAATAATATATCACATATTTAATAATAAATGATTTATCTTATCTTTTTAAAAAATTTATAAATTAATTTTATAATTTATAATATAAATTAAAAATTTTAAAATATAATATAAATATTTCAATGTACTTATGTTTATCACAACAGGCATGCAAGAATCTTATCTGAATTAATTTGTCTTTAATTAAAAAAGATATAATGATATTTAAGTATCTAATTTTGTATTTTTATGTCTGTAAGATATAATTTACCAATTGTATCAAATAAACCCCTAATTTCTATTCAAATTACTTAAATACTCTTCAGTATTAACACATTTTGCTGTAGCAAGAATATAAAATTTAATATTACAAGAATAAATTTTGTTATTTTAATATCTTAATTATGGATAGCCATATCCAAATATAATCGAGTAAAATTCTATTTGAAAAAACTAAATTGCATTAATTAAATTGATTCATTGGCTGAATCTAAATCGACTAAATTAATCTAATTTAATATGTACAAAAAAAATTTAAAATTTTATATTTGATAATTTCTTATTTCAATATAAAAATTTAAAATTTAGAATTTAAGATAAATTTTTTAATTAAATTATTTTTAAACTTAATAATAAATATAATTTAATGTGGACTTGTAATTAGTTTATTTTTTTGAAATTAAAAATAAATATATTTTAATAAAATAATTAATTCTTATAATAATATTTTGAGCTTAAAATAATTCAAATTAATAATTATCAATTAGAAACGATTTTGTTTAGATTGAATCGGATTGAATTAAATTAAAATTAAAAATTTTAAATTAATTTAAATTTTAAAATCAAACTGATTCAAATTAAATTTACCCACTCTTAATTTTCATACAAATTAGGAATTTGTGTCAGTATAAATGAATAACATATGCTTTTATTTCTGAAAATAAAGAACTTCAGGGACCTGCATGTTATATTGATCAAAACCTAAATCAAACAAGCGCAGCCAATCTTTGACTGACGTTGATTTTAGCGCAGGGGAATTTGAATCTCCGTAAATGAAAAATAAACGGAGGGGTAAAAGTGAATTTATGAAGTCCATGTAGCCGCAGTAAAAATGATTACGCAGAAGTGCAACGACATTAACTGTCCCAGATAATGACTGTGACCACTTGTACGGCAGAATCTGGCGTATATTCTACGACGGCCGATTCTGTCTGACAGAAATTTCTGCCTTAAAATTAATTAAATAATTGGAAGTGCCGACAAATAACGAATGCGGGACAGAGAGAGACTTGGACTCTTCTTATCATAAAGCTGCTTATCATCGATCGAATCTTGTATTCGACACGGAATTTCCTTTCATTGGCTGATTACTACAAGATAAATGTAAAAAAGATTATAAAATTGACTGCTTTTTTTTCCCGCTCTATAAATTGCAGAGCACGTTGGGGAACAGTAAGTGGTCTCTTTTATCCAGCGTTATTTGCTGAAACACAAACACTGTTCGGAGAAGACGAGAAATATGGCGGCGGCCATGGCGACGGCGAAGGTGAACCCAGTTGAAGAAGAAGAGGTCAGAGCCAATTGAATGGAATATAAGTCTAGATTTTAAATTTATACAAAGAGTAAGAAGTATTATTCAATATATTAATTTTTTTGAGTTGGTGACAAGCGTGTTTTTGGTCTGTGATAAATATCCCTCAAAAGTAGTGTAGATGGATAATATGGGTCAGATGGGTCCGTAGTGAATTGAATTGATTACCACTTGTGACACACTGAGTCATGGCCCGTGACAGATTAAGGCAAATGCAAAAGCAAAGGCTAGTGTAATCCCAGCAAAGAAAAGAACTGGGGAGAGTATGATATTGGATTCCTTAGTCCAATTTGTTGCTTTCTTTGCTGCTCAGATGGCTCCGAATATTGATCTTGATTAATTATTATTTCCGATATAATTAATTATAGATACTTTATTTGTACTGTTTATTTATTATTATGATTATGTTGTCGCCACACGGTGCTGGTAAGAGTTTGTATCCGCTTAGATTTCATGATAAATGAAGATTATGTCTCTACATCTGTCTGCTAGAATTGCTGGAACTTTATGCTTTAGTGATTCATGGGGTGGGTTGGATAAATTAATTTCCCAGAAATTAATTCATGGGTATTTTCACCCAATTTGGGCTGTCAACCTTGAAGCAACAGAGGATCTGTTCTGTATGTGGCCATGGGATGAACCCGGAAAAACCTGTGGGTATGTTGATTCAAATTACATGAAAGAAAGCGATCGAACATCAAACTTTAAAATGACAAAAAAAATACAAAGAATTAAGCTAATAATAATTTATTACCAGATTAATACATGCCAAAGAACTAATTAATGAGATTAGATTACTTTGTTAATAAGCTGATTAATCAGAAGAGCTATCAGCATCGTTTGTTCCAGGAGAAGTAAATGGAAACAGGGGAAGCAATTCGGGCTCAGCTTCTCTTGGCGTACTCAATGGACTTGGATGCAGATCAATCCTTCCCCGGCAATGTCTTTCACCTGTTCTCGGCGTGGCTGGTGGTGATGGCGGTTAAACGGTTTGAACTGGAAGCCATGATAGAGATGGGTGAGAATGAAACGAAAAGGTGTTTGATAAATGTACAAAAAAGTTAAACAGATGAAATAGATGTTTCCAAGTTCTTATTTTTCCTGTTTTTAGGATTTCTGTTTACTTTGTGAAAGGGGGAGAAATTGAAATAAAGAAATGGGAATGAAGGGATTACAGGGTTGGTGTTTCCTCTATGGTTTTGAGAAGAAGTTTTGGGTTCAGATTCTTTGGATTAAAGTATGTTTACTCGGTTTAGTACAAATATTTAGCGAATTGGGGTGTTTTTCAGCGAGACATTATTTAAGAACAAGAACAAGAATAATAATAATTTTTCAGTGAAAGCTAATTTATTTAAGAAGAAGAAGAAGCAGGAGGAGGAGAAGAATAAGGGATTTTATTTATTTATTTATTTTGAAGAGGTAGAGTTATTTTAGTCATTTGATTATTTTTATTAATTAATTAATAGTTAAAATTAATAGTCTTATTATTAAAAATTATTTTTTATTAATTTTTAAAAAATATATATTTAACTATAATTTTACTAAATTTAAAGAAAGATAATCCTCTCTCTCTATATATAAAATACAAGAATATGCGGCACTTTAAAAGACTTACATGTCAAATTAATAGTTTTCAAGTATTTCTAGCTTGTAAAACTAAACTTAACACTTATATTTAAAATGTAAAAATAAATAAAAACAAACATTTAAGACAAGCTTTTAAGGCTTGATTTAGAAAAGAGGTGCAGTGGTTTTAAAGTTAGGGGATGGGCACTTCTGCATCCAATTGATATAAATTGAATTGAGTGAAAAGTGGGAATTTTTGGACCAAATTGATGTAAATTAATAATTTGATTACCATTTCAAAAAAAATATATAATAAGTTGACAAATTTTAATTTCGATTTGGATGAATAATAATTTAAATTTTATTAATATAAAATTCAGAAAGAAATTTTTATTTTTGAATTTAAAATCTATAAAATAAAATAATTTTTATTTTTTTTTATTTTTTCTAAATTTTTAAACTAACCAAACAAATACAACCCTTATAGATTTAGGTCATTTTATTTGTTCTTTATTGTTAGTTTAAATCAATTTGGTTCAAATAAAAACTAATAATTTTAAATTAGCTTAAAATTTGGCCTAAAATGATGATGTACACCCCTGTTTAAAGTCACATATGTTAAGAGGAAAATATTAGATAAAAATATTAATAAAAATATAAGTGAATCCTACTAAAATTAGTGTTATCAAAATTTTTTTAACTTTTTAAGTATAATAGAAAGTGCACCGCAATCCCAAATGAAACTTATATCTGCAATATATTTGTCACTTGGCACATACTATCACAAAATGAGCTTTTTTCACTTTCCACTAGAATTTATCCCAGAGGAGGAACATAAAAGAGATGCAACGCAAGTAAACAGAGTCCTTAAATCCTCATGCAGTGTTACAAGCTTGGCCAAACTTGTTAAAAGATTTACAATTTCATGCCAGATCTTTTGTCCATTTTGTATAAGGGAATTAAATATCATACTTTAAGCGAAAACATAAAACTCAGGGACTGAAGCTGTCCTAGACGAACGACATTTGATGAGCAAATTCTTACAGAAGATTATTTCGAATTGTAAAATTATACAGCCCAACCAGGTTCATACTCTGGCAACCACGAAGGATAACTGGTATCTTTTCCTATTCACCTTTCGTTTAGGAGAGTTCAGTCTAATCACCAACTACATATGGGCTTGTATCAGAACTCAAGCCAGATAAATGAAGTTGTTTTCCCCTCTTTACAAGAAGTAATGCAGTCTGTCTCTTAGCTTGAGCCTTGCCAGCATCAGGCTGCATAGAGAGTTTCGGAAGGTTAATAAGTTGACAACAAAAGTTATACTGGAACAGAAAGTACACTTCCAAATACTGTCATGTCTTAAAGGCATACAATGACAACCTTAAACACATATCAAACATGTTGGACAATTAATTTTGATTTGGCTCCTCCAAAAAATCAAAAGATTTTTGTCTATTTTTAACTAGCTCCTTTCAAATGTGGAATTAGTTTTTTCCAACAATGTGGTCAATCAAGTAGATCATAGCCAATATTTGAGCAGTATTTCCACCAGTCACCAAAGATGGAGTTTGCAAGCCAGAGGTCCACCAACTCACACAAATATGTACTAAAATAGAAGAATAAAATTTATGGAAATACAATAATGGCATGTCTAATTGTGTACCTTGATAGCTATTGCTTTGTCAAAGCTTTCCATTGCACTATCTGGCTCCCCAAAGTTCAACTGTGCCCTACCGAGGGTGATCCACGCCTGAATGAAACCACTCTTGTAAGAAAAAGGGTAGAACTTTGAACAGAACAAAATAAACAGCTTGTTCGTGTTCACTAGAGTTTCCCAGGAAACTTTGATGAAGTTCACATGAAGAAGGAAAGGATATGACCAAGGTCATCTAATACAAATTAGCAGGGAATACAAATGTAATTAACACGCACCGTTCAATAGCAAAACCATTTCAGCACAATAATGTATTGATTATCAACAAGCCTGGGAGATCTTCTAATTGCATCAATCGCTACCAGTTAACAATGGGCACGTCCACTTTGGAAGTAGGAAAATGATCATTTGCCTACATGTGATGTTACAATTTAACATCCAATACTGAGGAACTAGTTATGAATTTTATGAAGTGAAGTAAAAAAGTTAGTGTTAGGTGTAAACGATAATGATATACAATAAAATTCATCAGAATGTTTACTCAAAAATAGACCATTGAAGCAACACTTACTGACAATGTTTAAGGGGTGGCCAAAGTAAACATGCCGATCTTGACAAAAATCACCTAATTTTGTGCATCATAACTAGGTATTAAGACAGCATGAGCATCTGCCCTTTTCCATTAGCTTTAAAAGACATTGTAGTAAACCAATATAGAAAATAAGTTCCTTAGAGAAATAAAAGACACAAAAAAATGCTCTAATGAAAGAATTCGTAACAAGGATCAGATTTTAATAACAAACAAGTATTTCAAGCAAACTATTATGGCTTCAAAAATGAACTCCATATGTAGAGAATTAATAGAGTTTAAGGTTGACATGCCTCTGCCCATGACAATTCTAATTCGCTAGCTCCTGTCAAGATGCATTGAAAACCCATAAATATCAGATTACGGCTCTCGATATTACAATAGACAAAAACTAATTAAAAAAAAATTCCAAAGCATAAAGATCAGCTTGAAATATCCTAAATTCAGAAAGACGAAAAACAGTTCAAATTGTACGAGCAGGCTTGATTTGAAAGAAAATATGAACTGAAAATAAGCTAAAAACAAAAAGATATATTTTCAAACATAAGAGGTAAGACCATATAAGAAGCTTGATGAAAAAGAATTACTTGAATGATGTTCTAAAACATGTATTGCTCTGTTTTTTAAAATAAGACTATTAAGCACTTCATGCATTTAAATTCTGTTCAAATATAATACATAATTAGTAAGAGAAGGCATGATAATTTTTGACATAAGAGCTGCTGCCTTCAGTTCACTCCATGCATCCCCAACTTCCAGTAAAACTTGTGCCTTTTGTTCATGCAAAACCACATTTTCAGCCATCAGATTAAGACCAGCCTCCCACTTTCCAAGTGCTTCCCGGTATTTCCCATCCTTCAAAATAAATGTGCTAAAATAGTCAAGCCATCCAGTAATGTAGATCCCAAAGGACATAGAAGTAAATAAGCAACAGCACCATCATTTATAGCTACCTCAAACTATGGCATCTACACATGCAAGCCACCAATAGTTAGAGAAAAGTTAACTCAAACTTGAGCTGCAGTAAACAAACATGATTAGTATAAGGGGTTTTTTTTTTTTTTTTTAAAAAAAAAAATTGAACTTTAGAGGCAAGCAATGACGATTATGTATACACCATTTACCTGTCTCACTATATGTTTTCCTCGAAGAATCTTATCAGCTCATTGAACAGGTGAATCAATTAAACAAGAAAAAGATGATGACACTTAAAAAAAATACAGCCACACCAAAATTCAGTCAAGTCACTGCCAGCCAGTTCCTCAAGATATGCACAAGCATACAATAATTTGGACAGGACTAACAATTTCTTTCTTCCACAAGTACAAATAACTAGTTGAATCCTATTGCCTTGATAAATTGAACGAACAAAACTCAAACCCAGAAAAAAATATCTTTAGAAAACATATGCATAACAAAAATTTATGGTTTTTAGCAGAAAAAAAAAAAAACGATGGTAAAGAAAGCGTACCTCCGCGAGTTTATTGCCTTGGGATTGGAATGATTCAGCAAGTCGTTTGGTGTCCAAGGGCTCTTGATTTTCATTCTTATCCTCCTCCTTCAGCTCTGTATTTTCATGTTCTTGGTCTTGTTGATCAAATGGGAGATTTGGGTATTGCGGCAAAGTCCGCTTCTTGTTGCACTTGTTTTTGTTCCCCGTTTGTTTCATCTCGCTGCTCAGTTTCTCGGCAACGGAGGAAACAAGACGGAAACGAGACGTATTGTTCGATTAGATATCGGCCGTTGGGCTTTCCGACTGCAAACTAAAAGGCCGAACCAGCCCATTTACTAGACTTGGTCCAGTGGATTATTAAGCTGGGCCGCCAAAGACAACCCAGCCCAATCTGAAGCTGCCACACCAATTTTATTTTTTTTTTTAGAAATGATATTATTAGTAAAACTTCAGTGAAAAATTTTAACTGTGATGTTACATACATTGATATACATTAAAATTTTAAGTGATATTATTGGAACTCTAAAATTTTTACTAAATCTTTTTTTTATTTATTTTGTTAAAATATTATAAATTTATTTTATAACACCTTGTTAAATTTTAAAAATAATCTTTATTATTTTCATTAAACTTCGCTTAATTTTGTTTTCTACAAAATTTCAGTTAAAACATAATTTTCTCTCTAAATTTTCTAACCCCATTAAAGGTATAACAATTATTTTTCAATTTCTAGCAATGATGGAAGACAATTTTATGTAACAATATCTTCATGCCCACTAAAATAAGAAGATCAAAAAGAGAAGTTTACTTTTTATCTCACTTAGAATTATGTTATCTTAAAATGGTATCACCTTGCATGTATGGGATATGTTAAGATCTATTTTTCAATACTTAAATGTCAAATACTTATGTAATAATTCAAGTTTTTGGTAGGATAGAAATGAATCAAATATTTTAAAATTTTAAGAAAATTGAAACTGAAACCAATTGAACTATCTAATAATTAATAACCATAATAATAATAAAAATACATGATTGTAAAAAAAAAAAAAAAAAAGAATTCTCTTATTTACTTTCTATAATATGGAGTAGAATATAGAGTAACGATCAAGTAATGTGTGAATAAATAGTAACTTATTATAATTATGATATATTACTGTGTTTTTCAGATATAGAATATCCAATATTAATATCTATAACCAATAAAATTAATTTTACTAATTTTAAAATGAAAACTTAATCACTATAAAGTAATTTTAAAATATTAAATTATCTTTTTTAAATCCAATAGTATCTTTTAAATTTTGAATAATTTTTTTAATTGAATAGTATTGAGTATTCAAAATATCCAATCAAATGATAATATAACAATTATATTATGTATGATATTTAAAAATTGCATTAGTATTATAATATTACAGACCCAAATTTTGTATTCACAGCCAACTAGATTATTTTGTAATTAAAAGGGATCTATTCTCGTAAATAAGAGATTATGTCAATTCATTCCCTCACCAACCACCCAAATGGTTGGTTGGTTTTTTTTTTAAAAAAAAAAAATTCTCAAATAATTTGTGAAATCTTCATCAATTGATTGAATTTTCAGTTGCGTGTGTGAAATTCAAGATTTCGTTAGCGAATGAGACTGAAGTTGACAGGAATTGGTGGCACGATTCGTATCCATTAACTTCAACTTTTTGTCTTCAACGAGTATCATTTTCAATATCACTTGGCGACACTCGTCAATATCTCAACGCCTTGTTCTCAAAGCCATTTTAATATTAGGCTATATTTTCCTTGTATTTTTTTGGTGTCTTTTGTGAACAATTATTAATATTCTTGAATCTCTGAAGGAAATATAGCTATAGATGAATGGGAAAGACTAAGAATTACATAAATAATTGATCTGCTTCTTTTTCAATTTCAGTTGTGAATGTTTGACGATATAGAAACTACGCATGCATGCATCCAATATATTACAATATTCATATTATGTGGGGTAACGTTGGCATTGGCGTATTACCCACTTCACAAATTATTTGCAAGAGAAAAGAGAGAAATATAGATAAATAGAGCTAGGGTTTTAGAAGTCTTAGGGCCTCCACCTGGCTAGCTTGCTGTCTTTTACACCATATGTTGATCACTCGAGGCCAAAAAGCCAAACCCTTCAGCATCAAATTCAAACTTCTTTATCTTTCTTTGCCATCAAATTTCATCCCTATTCCTTGTTATATGACAGTATATTCAGTTCTACTGTATACTCAGTTATAATATATATATATATATATATATATATATATATATATATATAACTATTCTCAATTCTTTCACTGTAATTCTTAAATACATATGATATGCAGTGACTCGACCTCTCCATTATTTGGATATCAATTTGTTCCAATAATCACTTAACATATATCATAATCCATGTGTATATGTGTCATATATGGTTAATTAACTTTAGAAAATGTTGAACATAAAAGATTTCCTTATATTCTTCCTTTTGTTTTTAGTTTTTAGTTTTTACATCCAAAGGAGACTTTGCTTCTATAACCTTTCCTTTTCTATCTTTTTATTTCATGTGCATTGGTCCACCATATGCCAAGCAATTAGTTAATTGTGAGAGTGATGGTTAGACAGGTCCTAGGGCCATATTTGATTCTTGATCTTTTCATGAAGACAAAGGATTCAAAAGAAATTCTTAAGTGTAAAGTACAAAAAGAAATAATTTTGATTTCTTTTTTGTTCTATATATGCTATTTATTTGTTTAGGTTTGGTTTATTTAGGCCTATTAGACGGTAATTTCATCATAATAATTAAGATTAAAAAAAAAAACAATTACCAAACGAAGATTAGGTGGAAATTGGTCTTGAATGAATGGAAAGAAAGCAATGGTTAGTTTGAACTTTGACTATGACCAAGGGCCAAGCAAATGACAATATTCCTCCAAATTCATTAATTATTTTTCAGGAAGAAAGTGGCAAGCTGCTTTGTCGTGTTATTCCATTGAAATATTTTTATACAATGAGATATGAGTAATTGATTCCTTTAATAATTAAACTTTAATTTTTTTTTCCTAGCAATGAATCCATAAACGTTTTAATTATGTCAATTTTGAAACCTAAATCATCAATTTACCACCAACAAAGTTAATTGAAATTTTGTTTGATGCCTTCTAGAACTATGATAATATAATAATGAATAAATATGTTCTTAAAATATTTTAAAATTTAGTGGCATTCATTTTTAATTTATAACTGTAATTATAAGATGAAAATATCTAGTGTTAAAAAAATTCAATGTTAGATAATAAATATTAATTAACAAGTATAATAATTAATAAATATTTTATTTGTTACCTGTTATTACAACAGTGGAATATTCAAGAATTTGCTATCTTTTTTTTTTTTACATAATAAATTAATTGCTTAATTTGGGCGATAATTAATTCAATCAATATTTAATGTTAATTGCCCACAAAAATCTCTCTAGCTTATTTTCTTTTCAAAGATGAATTCAAACAAGACAAAAAGATAATGACCCACCAGCATATGTAATAACCAAGGCCAATGGGAAATGCTTGACGACAAGTTCTTGGAAACAACACATAAGGCCAATTTTTCTTCGACCAAAATTGCATGGAAGATGGAAGTTTAACAAAATTTGGAGAGTAATTTTTATCTTTTGCATGGGTCTCTTTCCAATCCCAGGAAGCAAAATCTTTCGTTTCCTTCTATAATGATCTCTTTGAATTTATCACCATCAAATAATGTTCTACCATCAATTTCTTTGAAATCCTTACTAATGGAAATGAACATGGGAATCCCTTTGATAAAGATATAACTATAAATAATTTTAGTAAAGAATTTGTTCATCTTTCATGATTTAGACAACCACTTAAGGAGCATTCAATCTATGACATATAGGTTTAACCAAATCATTTAATAGATATCCTCTAAATTTAAAAAAAAAAAAATTGTAAAATTTATTATAATTACGTACAATTAAAATGTGACTGTAATTAAAAATTATTATATATTTTTTTTCTATCATTGGATTTGATTGTCATAGTTTTATTTTGATAGAAAATATTGTAACATAAATATTTATCTCTATCACCTATTAAATTTTTTTTGTTTACAAAAATATTGAACAAAAGTAAAAATTTCAACAAAGTCTAAACCACGAAAATATTGATATTTCAACAATTGACCAAATTAATGTTGTTAGTTAACTAAGTTTATGCCTTGGAAATGCCCAAGAAGTTTCCTAGGCCTGGATTATCAGTAATTAAAAGGCTTTCCAATAGTTTATAATTCTTGGCAATTAAATTAATTATCATACCATGCAATTGCAAAATTAAGAATAAAGAAATAAACAGAGTAATGGGCTGTGGAAGGAAAAACAAAAGGTTTCTATTGTAGACCAAACTTTCAATTGAATTATGAATATAGTCACAATTTTGGACCAAGAATATGTTGGTTTCTCCGTGTTTCTTGCTTGTGATACCAACATGCAGCATTCTTGTCTAATTTGATCGCAAGTAATTTGCAATTTACATCTTCATGAATGCCTAATTCTTGTTAATAATAGTTTAAATTAAAAAAAAATTTAGTGATAATAATCTTGATTATTTATTACATCATGTCGCTACAACTTACACATTTAAAATTATTGAAAAAAATACTATTAAAAAAATTACTATTACAATTATAAGATTTATATCACAACTCTTATATTATATATATCCTAATTAAATGTCGACACTGCATTGACACTTCAATTTTATTTATTTAATTTATTAATTCTGCACAAGATGATTCGTGGAACATTTGGCCATAAATTAAAGTAAGAATGAGACATGGCAATGTGTTACCGTGATTTAGAAGGTTGCTTGAGAGTTTTCATAATTGACAACTCCCTCTCCACTTGCAGCTTTCTAAAGTCTGGAACTTTCCTAATTTTTTCTTGTTGCATGAATAAATATATAAATAGAGTGAAAGTGAGAGCTTTGGAAGCAAGCAAACAGAAGCAGAAATGGCTAAGCGATGCGGAAAAGTGAGCTCGAACCCAACTGGGAAAACGGGAGGAGCCGAGACAGAGCCATGGTTCAAATCAAAGAAAGGTAGTGTGATTCCGGCCAAGAGAAGGACTGTGAAGAGAATGATGTTTGATCAACTTGTTCAATCTTTATCTTCTCTTTTTGGTTCTTGTTCGGGCCGCTGTTTGAAGAAGAAGAAGTTTTCAGGTACGAAACCTTCAAATGTTAATGGAATTAATAAGGCTGTATTTCCATACCCGTAATTTGTTTTGGATTTTCTGTTTCGTGTTTTGACTTGTACCAGAAGTTGGCTTTCAGATCATCAATAAATGTAAATATTTTCTGTTTCTTTCTCTATACTTTGGTGATTTTCTTTTGGCTATGTTATGCTTCTCTGAGCTTTTGTTGTGTGTGATTACTATAAACCACAACTCACTGGGCAGATTTGAAGAGTGTCCACAAAGATCAAAAAACCCAGAAATGGAAACTTACAATATTAAAAAAGTTCAGGATTTTTTTACCCAGAATGGTAGTGTTTTATTTTGAAAGAGATGTTTGATGAAAATGGAAACAAAAGTGTTGAGGGTCGAAGAGGATGAAGATTTCAGCACCCAAAAATTCATCTATAGTAATTCATTGATTGTTATAAGCACTGGGTTATACAAGAAAGTTCTTGCAAATCATCAGTAACTGAGGTTAATTCTCTATCTCCTTCTTCTGTATGATACTTCTGGCTTTTCACAGAAAGTATTCTTCCATTTCACAAATTTGGAGTTTGGAAATTCAAAAAAATTGCAGTGTTTTCTTTCGAAGAAAACGACATTGATGAACATGGCAGGCAAAGTTCTTATTTATTTATTTATTTATATTTCTGAGTCGTTGTGACTGGTAGGTGACTTTTGAATCCATTTTCGGAAATCCCACAGTTAGGGATCGTGGCCATTAAAAATAAATAAATAAATAATACTTCTTCATCCAAACGAGATAATATAATATTATAGTACGATGGATTGGTACACTCCTATCAACTTAATTAATCTGTCTTTACGTATTAAAGTAAGAATATTATTAAATATATAAATATATTTATATAAATAAAATTAATAAAATTATATTATTATTATATAATTCATATTTTTATATAAATAAAAATTATAAAAATAAAATTTTAATAAAATATATAAAATATACGATAATTATTTAATTTTGTAATGTTATTTATAAAATTAAAATTAAAAATGTCTTATAAAAATAAAAAATTATTTAAAGACAAAAGTTGGAAGGAGGATTAAAAGTGATAAAGTGAATTTTGAGTGGAATTTTACCTTTTCTTGGCAGCTGCAAAATGTGAAAATATCCACCGGTGAAAGTGAATTCTTGCTTAATTTTCTTACGTTGGTTAATTGTTTAACAATTAAATTAACACGAGTCATGATGACGGGAGATAGATTTTCTAGCAAAGTAATAATTGTGCCAAACCAAACACACGTGGGGATAAATCTTTAATTCAATGTTGATTCTTATGATTATGCTATTTTCCAAGAGCTGCAAGCCGACTTTTGGTCGTATTTTATATGAAATAAATGTATTATGGGTGTATGTATACACGTACGTACGTATGTAGGTATAAATATAATCTTTTATTTAGGTCTGTAGTGTATACATTTTTATTCATGAAATTATAATGATATTTTTATAAAGAAGTGGGTATATTTTCCCAGTCATTGTTCTTTAAGAATTTAAAATGAAATTATGAAAAAGAGAATTTGCCCCTTTTAGCACAAACAACAGTAAATTGAGAAATTAATAGATGGGTATCGAAAAGAAGATTAATTAAGGACATGGAAATTGCACAAGTGATTTCAGTGGACATATGTCCCACACAAGACAAATTTGGGGTCATTTCTGGACCTTAATTTTGTTTGATAGATTTAAGAGCACATGCAATTGTCTAAAGACAAGTATTAAATATGAATGCAAGTGTTAAATCTTCAACCTGTGCACAGCCATGCGCATATCTGATTTTTGTGATTGGTCTCCTTAAAGATGGGCATTTTCTGTGTCTTTGTTACCACCGCCCTCCTCCTCCTCCTCCTAATCCTACCTAAAACACTTTCCAAGGACAAATACCAATAATAAAAAAGACATTTAAGACACGATTATCACTCATAATTCATATATGGTTTACTATTAATGGATGTGTATGATAATAAAGTTATTGCTTCCCCTTCTTCTATTTATTTATTTCAGAAATGGGGGTGGGCGGTGGCACGAGATTGAACGGGTTAAAGATGCAGCAGCAAATTAATATAAACAATCTGTATGCAGACACTCCAGGCTTGGCCGCAAAGATAAGCTGATGATATATTCCTGATGACATTATAATGGTACGTAATCCTGATGACATCATAATGGTGCGTAATCCTGATGACATATTGCAAAATTCCAATGGAGTGGAATATGATAAATAAAATAAAATTTTTATCAATTTTTTTTTACACGCGCACGAATTAAACTAATAAAAGAAATTTACTTGAATATTTTTTAAATTAATAAAAAAATATATAGATTTAACAAAATTTTAATTATATTTTGCAATTGCAAAATTAAAAAATAAAAAATGTAAAGGGTTGCATTCTAAAATTTCTTTTATATTTTTAATAAAATAATTATATTTAAGAAGTGTGGTATCATTCATTATAAAAATGTTTGAAAAATTGTCTAGACGATTATAATAGCAAGTGTTGTCAAAAGAAGAATCATGAATATTTCTTGGGTGTCATGTTTTAAGAGGTTGCTGGGGAATTTTATCTGAAAAAGTTTACGAAGATTCCCAAATTCTTGATTTTTTTTAGAGCATAAAATATTATTATAAAGAGAGTGACAGACAGAAAGTGCTCTGAAACCGAAACCAAGAAGCAGCAGAAAATGAGTAAGCCGCACGGAAAATTGAGCTCCAGCAAGACGAGTCCAAGTGGGAAAATAGGCAGAGACGAGACAGAGACATGGTTCAAACCAAAGAAAGGAACTGTGATTCCGGTGAAGAGGTCTGTGAAGAGAATGATGTTTGATAAATTTGTTGGATGTATTGCGTCTGTTTCTTGTTCAGATTGTTGCTTTTCCACCGAAAGTTTCCAACACAAGAAGGATCACAGCTCTTTGAAGATGAACAAGATTTCAGGAACTAAATCTTCAAATCTCAATGAAATTAAAAAGGCTGTATTTCCACAGCCATAATCGAATTTTGATTTTCCGTGTTGTTTTTTTGGGTTGTACCAGAGTTATTGATCGTAAATTTAAGTGCATAATTCTCTGTTCTTTTTCCATGTTTTGATGATTTCTTTGTGGCTATCTTGTGTTTTCCTGAGCTTTTGGCCACATAGATTCAGGCCGATGGCCAATTTTACCAAAATTCTTCAAAATTTTCGGATGAGCCAATCTTTGGCGGCATCATACTCCAAAAACAGATTATCCTGTTTGATTCTACTAACCATAGAAACAGGGCGATTTGAAGAGTTGCCATAAATATTAAAGAACCCCACAAATGGAATGGTAGTGTTTTATGTTGGTAGGGTTATTTGATGAAAATTGAAAGAAAATTTCCAAAATTTCAAATGCCACAAATACAAATTAGGCTATATTACTTTACCCATTAAGCATCATTCCTTTTTTTTTTTTTTTTTTTGTTTCTAGTAATTTACAGTACTTTTCATTTGATTATTTACCTATTGGAAAGTAGCAGAAAATTCTTGCATACTCAGGCCTTCAATATTTGTTCATAATAAAGTGAATTTTTAGTGGAGTTTTACATTGCGCGGCAAAATGTGAAAATCGAGTAAGAAAATATTTACCACGTGGTAGAGAATTCTTGTTTAATTTTCATACATTGTATTTAACAAGTAAATTAACAGGAGTCACGATGGCCGGACACAGATTTTCTAGCAAAGAAATAAATGTGCCAACACACCATGAATGGAAAAATGTGTTGTGTGTGTGTGTTCACACAAATATATTCTTTCTTTAGATTTATAATTGTAAATTTTTATTTATTAAATTATAATGATGCTTTATATCTAACTATTGGTCTTTTATTAAAAAGTGGGTATGTTTTTTCTGTCATTGTTTTTTTTAAGAATTTAAAAAAAATTATGAAAAAGAGAATTTTTATTTATATTTTTTCTTAAAAATTTAATGAATAATATATAACCAAATAAATTATAGAATTTAGAAATAAATATTTATATATATATATAATTAAAAAACAGAATGGATTAAGGACATGGAAATTGCACTAGTGATAATATCTTGTCTTTTAAACTTACCACAGAGGATGAAAAAATGCCTGCAATCAAAGAGATGTTTAATACACCAAGATTCTCTTATAATTCTTTAAAAAGTTAATAAATAATATTAATATATCATCTTTACGAATAATATACAAATAAAACTGAGTTTATAATCGATTTTATAAATATTTACATAAAGGCGAATAAGTTCTTTTTTACTTTTCACTTATTACATTTGACATAGATAATATAAAAATTAACTTACAATAATGTTTCAAATTCTAATTATGTGTACCATGTTGTGATCCTCCTTTTTAACACATTACTTGATTTTATAATCTACAAATAATAAAATTATTTATTTCTAAAAAAAATTAGAATAGAAAAAATTTAATCTTTTAAAAGTTTAACACAATAATTTTTTGCGATCTAATAACTCGTTTATTTTTATATACAATGATTGAATTTTTTTAAGTTTTATTGATTAAAAATATTCAAGATTTGTCCAAATTAAAGTTTTGTAATTGAGTGTTCTACTTATTAGGCGGTTACTTTCATTATAATAATGGTTAGTAGAACTTTGAACTTCATCAATGACTAAGTAAAGGACACTTAAAAATCATTTATTATTTCATGGTGAGAAAATTTTGGACTATAATGATTTTTTTTTTCAATTTTCATTTTGATATGATTTGCTTTTCATCAAAGTTCTGCTGATCACACACGAACATTTACTTTCAACTACTATTGATGAGAAAAATGATTGAAGACAATTAGCATTCCCATGGAGACAATGACAGCATTCTAGTTATACATCTTCTAGAGGATTTCTCAAGCATCATGAATGCATTTCTCTTTCAAAATATAGACGTCACAACCCTGGCATCATCCGCCTAGTCACCAATTTCTTTTTTTTTTTTTAAATGTTTTAGACAATTTTTTAAAATATAAATTTTATTAAATTTAATATTTATTTAATTTTAAACTAAATTTTAAAATTTTTAATCAATTATTTATATTATTTTATTTTTGAACCAGTCCTAAACACCAACATCAACTACTACTCTTGCAATCAATTTCTTTGAATTTCTTCAAACGAAAATAAAAAATGGAGCTAATTTCTTTTTGATACAATTTTCTTAACTAATTAATTAATTAATTTGAGGTGACGACAAATAATTAAGGTGGGACGGAGACTTAACTAGGGATTCCGGCAAGCATACTTTGACTTTTTAGATTATTTTTATTTAATAATATTATATTATTACATAATTATTTTTATTTAAAATTACTGAAGTGATTTTTTTTTATTTTTAACAGCTCCTTACACGTGAAGTTGGACTTGTTTACGGTAAATTCTAGAAGTCGTTCGATTTACAACCAATCGTCCAAGTCCCACACATCAACCGTCCGAAGAGTAGACAAAAAAAAATCTTAGCCCACTTGCAGTTTGAATTTAGCCGTACGTACTGTTGACATTCTACTAATATACAATTGTGTGGGCTGCATCTAATCTATTCGGAGGTCGCAATTGTTGACGGACCCAAAATCAGCATGATATAAATTATTGAGTTCATGTTCTCCTATAAAATAATATAATTATTAAATAAATAATATAATATGTTCAATTCAAATTTTGAGTTTGATATATTCTTTTATGATATAATTAATTATTTAAATAATTATAATATATTTATTTATTAATAATTTAATAAATTTATTTTATATTATTTTATAG
>CP135549.1:6139085-6240458 GCA_032402905.1 Khaya senegalensis | reverse complement strand
CTCTTTGCTGCTCTGATGACTCCAAATACTGAATCTTAATTAATTATTATTCCCAATGTAATTGATTATTGAATCTTTATTTGTATTAGTTACTGTTATTATGATTACGTTGTTTCTACGCAGTGCTTGTAAATGTTTGTGTTCCCTTAGATTTCATGATAAATAAAGATTATATTTCTGCATTTTTCCATTATATTTGCTGGACATTTATGCTGCATTAATTCGTGGGGTTGGACAAATTAATTTCCCAGAAATCTGGGTTTTTGAAATAACAGAGGTTCTGTTCTGTATGTGGCCATGGAATGAACCCGGAAAAATCTGTGCGTATTTGATTCAAAATGCATGAAAGAAAGAGATAGCACAGAAGCTCGAAACCCACCCACGATTCGTGGTATTCTGATTCAAATTTCGTCGTCGCAAAACTCTGATAGGTGGAGAGAGGAGATGATTCCGGTCATAAGACATCCATTCTTGTGTTGATCAACATGTCGTTTTTGTGATCAAGGATGCTAGAAAAGAAAAAAAAAACCCAGCAAAACGGTTTACTTTGCCAGTAATCTGATCGGAAAATGGTATATTTTCGCCGGAGAAAGAAAAGTTACCGGTAACATATATATATATATATATATTATTTCTTATTAAAGTTGACAAGTTAAGTAGGAGACATATCTTAACATGGGATTTAGTAATTTTTTTATATTATTATTATTATATTTAATTTATGCAGTGGTGATGGGCTACATATTTTTATTTAAAATATTTAATAAAATAGTGCTAATTTATTACTAACCAACTCAAGTGTTCTTCCACTACAGCTTAATCAATTTGATAATTGGTATATTACAAAAAATAAAAAAATATATAATAATTATAAAATTATAATTTTTAAATTATTTAAGAAACACTTATTGTATTTAAAAAGTAGACAAAGGGCTAGAAACAATGAATATGATGATGATAAACCTCAAAGTTTCAACCTCATTTAATGTTTGTTTTGGGTCTTTTTCTTCTTCTAGTAACTTTGTTACATCTTGATTATTAAGTCGTTAAAGTAAACAATAATATAAAATTAATTGAATTGAATTATCACGTATTAGTAATGCTTGACTTTCTTGTTTTAATAGTATTTAAATATTTATTCCAGCATGTTTTTAATGTGGAAGATTTTGTAATCTTGACTTGCTGACCAAATAGATAAGGATATTATCTGCTTTCAATATCATGCAATCTTAACTTCACTATATTTGGCCTAATTTTATTGAAGCTACAAGTTCAAGACATCACCCAAGATTATTCATTAGAATGATTGATTTGGACAAAGCAAAAACCAGAAAGATATGAATAAAATTCTTCAGAAAAGATTTTAAAAAAGAGGTAACGACACCTAAATAGTATTCGAATGTCACCAACTACATCACAATTAGCGTAGCCAAGAGCACATTGATATTTGATACGCAACTTGCTATGTTTGATTTCACTTTGCACTTTCAATACGTGTCAAAATATCATAGAATCCTTCGTCCTCAAGTAGCATTCCGATTGGCTCATCTCTACTTGCATATAAAACAACTCAAAACATGGGCACAAATTTCTTACCAAATACTGGAGAGAATTTAAGAGAGATTCTTTCAACAAGTCAAGAAAATGACCAGAGAGGAAGAGCAAGGCTAGGATAAAGAGGAGGCATGAATCATGAAGATAAAGAAAAACTATGCAAGTGTCATTCCTCCACCGAGAAAGTTAGACATTTTCAGTTGGCATTTCAATGGGTTTGTATTTTTATGGTTGCCTGACTGAAAGATGTATCAGTGTCTAAATTTCAGTTGCTAAAGATGACAAGAAGATATACTTTTATTTAATAGAACTTGTGAGTGAGCAAGCAATCTAGGGACTAAAATAATCAATGTGAACAGGCAGATTCTAATAAGATGTTTATTAATTACTATTTGTAATCTTTGATGTATAATGGGTTCAAAGAAGAATGAATGTGGACACCACTTTTGACACATGTCGGATCAAGGCAGTAATGTAATAATAATTAAAATTGAAGATTTAAGAAGAAATCTATGTTTATGATTATCTGCAATTGGAGCATTCTTAAAGTTGCTGAGCAGAATTTAGATTTTCATTATTTGGAGTTTCATTTGTTGAATCCCCAACTTGATAATTAACTTGGCCATATGTATACGTATTGTAATCTTTACAAGTAAATAAATATACTGTTTCTAATGAATTAATGAGGAGAAGTAACATGTTCAAATATTTGATCAATCCAGAAACATTATATCCTGACATGAAGATTATGTTTGTTTGGCAAATTGGCGTGTCCCACTGAAAGCAAAGGGACCATCCCTAGTGTCCCATTGTTGGATAAAATATCTACAAGTTTACTAACTCGTTGACAGAGCAAGTTCAATTTCCATCTCCTGAGTTGCAGGAATGAATGTATTATGTAAGATCTACAAAGCCATTGTTAGGTGCTTAGAAACAAGGTGCTGCTAATTGATTGCTTTTGTAAGATATAAAATAAATTACATTTCCTTTGTCGTCCTAATGTGAATGGGAAAAAGAGAATAAGTGAAACAAAATTAGATCCCAAAAAAATCCAAATAAAGTAAAACTTACCCACATGGGTCTCGAACACAACTTTCATCTCTGTCTTCTACCTAGGTCTCCCGTACTGGGTGCTTTTATCTTCTGGCGGCCAATTAACAAAAGTCATCGACCCTGCCGTATGGATTTCCATCTCATAATTTCACGACATTATCCAAGCCAATAATGTCCACTCAATGTCAATTCAAAAACCACACCAACTCTCTTTTCATTGTCACTAATACATGGATTTATTTGAAGTCTTTACAGCAATCTTTCTTCCCCATTTAACAGTTTTAAGTTGGCTGTGTGTTTCCACAGAGAAAAGACAAGAGTATTACAAAAGCCAGAAATCAAGGAAATGGGTACGATTGCAAAAGCAATGGCGGTGACAATTGAAAAGGATTCCTGCTTTCAAGTTGGATATATTTTTCCAATTAATCCTCCCATCTTGTAAACTTTACTGCATGCTTTATCCCTTCTAACAATTTACTCCCATAAAATTATTTCTCGAAAAAATAAATTTTAAATTTTTTAAATTTCGTAAATACAACCATTGTACTAATAAATTGACTACGAATGAACCTAAAAGACCCTAATTGTATTGGGGTAGATGGTCAATACAAAAAAGGTTGTCAATATTGTGAAACAATTTTTGTTTTTTTGATTTTAGGCAACATTCACTTCCAAAAATGGCGCCGGCAGCATACATTGCGAGTGGATAAGAGATTGGGAAACGATAATGCCTTGTAACAAAGTTACAAGACAAGTTTGGTAAAATTAAGGCAGCCCGTTCTCGAAGCAGGAAGTCATTTTCTTTGTTCCCTTAACCAGCTACCGAAGTTTTCTCTCCTCTTCTTCTTTCACATTTGCAAATATTAATTCTTACACTCGTGGGTAAAAGGCGAGGAAAATAAGTGAAGGACCCAGCAGGCGAGGTGGCGAAACCGACGATGTCAGAACCGGTGGAGCTTCCGGCGGCGGTGGCGCGATGGGTCAGGTCAGCCTGCAAATCCCGGCGGCTGGCAGAGAACGGTGATGCCACCCATAAGAGGAAGTGCGAAGGAGAGGAGTTTGGCCGATATTGGTTCAGCTTTCTCTCGCAACCCACCACCAGCACCAGCATCTTAATTAATACCTTGATGATCGGATCATGCTCATTTTTTCAAGTACATGCATGGTTTTTGGTTTAATTAATCTTGTTGTATGATATAATTCTGATTAATTATTTTAAATTGAAAATAAGCCCAATTTGAGCTCTCAACAATGAAGAAACAGAGGTTCTATTCAGTATATGGCCATGGAATGAACCCAGAAAAATCTGTGCGTAATTGATTCTAAAAACATGAAAGAAAAAGATAGGACAGAAGCTCGAAACCCATCAATGGAGTTTAAGATTCGTGGTATTCTAGTTCAAATTTCGTCGTCGAAAAACTCAAATATGTGGAGAGAGGAGATGATTCCGGTCATACGACATCGATTCTTGTGTTGATCAATATTTCGTTTTTGTGATGAGGAATGCTAGAAATAAAACCCAGCAAAACGGTTTACTTGGCCAGTAACCTGATCGGAAAATGTTATATTTTCGCCGGAGAAAGAAAATTTTCCGGTGACACACGCACACCCACATATAATTTTTTTATTTCTTATTAAAGTTGACAAGTTGAGTAGGAGACATATCTTAACATGCGATTTAAATTTTTTTGCATTATTATTATTTTCTTTAATTGATGCAGTGGTGATGAGCTACATATTTTTATTTAAAATACTTAATAAAATAGTGCAAATTTACTAACCAATTCAAGTGTTCTTCCACTACAGCTTAATCAATTTGATGATAGGTATATTAAACAAATAAAAATATGTATAATAATTATAAAATTATAATCTTTAAATCATTTAAGAAACACTTATTATATTTATATTTAGAAAGTAGACAAAGGGTTAGAAACAATGAATATGATAATGATAAACCGCAAAGTTTGAACTAATTTTTATGTTTGTTTGTTTTTTTTTTTATCTCTACTTCCTAGTAGGTTTGCACAAAATCATTATTATTGTCCCTTCATGAGCGGTGACTTGCCACCAATCAAGTCTGCTCTTTTTGAAGCAAATGCAACGCAAATAGCAACAACACAAGCATGTTTCCAGCTATGTATGCTTGCTTATGTCTTATCTAGCACGAAAGAAAGATACAATCTATTTTATACAAGTTTTCAGTTACTTATCTATGGCCCATTTGAGAATAAATATAATATTTTATTATTAAATTATATATTATAAAATTTTATATTATTTGACAATAAATTTCAGTTGTGTTAATATGCTATTAGTGATTTTCTTTTTTTTTTTTTAAAAAAAAATTGGTGTTTAAATATTTATTCCAGCATGTTTTATGGTGGAAGATTTGTAATCTTGACTTTCTGACCAAGTAGATAAGGATATGATCTGCTTTCAATATTATGCAATCTTAATTTCACTATATTTGGTCTAATTTTGTTGAAGCTAAAAGTTCAAAACGTCACCCAAGATTATTCATTAGAATGATTAATTTGGACAAAGCAAAAAATGTGAAAGATAAGAATAAAGTTCTTAAGGAAAGATTTTAAAAAAAGATAACTACCCCTAATAGTATCATACATCACCTACCACATCACAGTTAGGCTAGCCAAAAGCACATTGATATTTTGATACGCACCTTGCTTTGTTTGATTTCACTTTGCACTTTCATATACGTGTCAAAATATCATGGAATCCTTCGTTCTTAAGTAGCATCCCGATTGGCTCATCTCTACTTGCTTGTATAACAACTCAAATCTTGGGCTCAAATTTCTTACCCAATACTAGAGAGAAATTAGGAGAGATTCTTTCAATTAGTCAAGAAAATGAGCGGAGAGAAACAGCAAGGCAAGGACAAAGAAGAGGCACGGATCATGAAGACAAAGAAAAATAATGCAAGTGTTATTCCTCCGCCGAGAAAGTTAGTGAAGACAATGATGTTTGAAACTCTTGTTCAGTCTTGTTCTTCTACTTGTTGCTCTTCTTCTTCTGAAAATACAGCCGCAGAATCTAAAACAAAAAATGCTCAAAAGGGTAAGCATGTTTTCCCTTCTCCTCCTTAGCTACCCACCCAAATTTCCCATTCTTTACATTTTCTTCGTCTAATTTGTTGTTGTTGCCGCTCGGAGGCCATCGCGCCAGCCGGCAAGTGATGTTGTTAGCCACATGTTGTCGTTATTGTTGTTGTCGGTTCTAATTAGGTTATGGTGATGTTGTACTTTCATATATAAATTTAAGTTTGATTAGTTTCTGTAAGCTTTGATCAGTTGGCATTTCAATGGGTTTGTATTTTTATGGTTGCCTGACTGAAAGATGTATCAGTGTCTAATTTTCAGTTGCTAAAGATGACAAGAAAATATACTTTTATTTAATGGGACTTGTGAGCGAGGAAGCAATCTAGGGACTGAAATTCTCAATGTGAACAAGTAGATTCTAATAAGATGTTTATTAATTACTATTTGTAATCGTTGATGTATAATGGGTTCAAAGAAGAATGAATGTGGACCCCACTTTTGACACATGTCGGACCAAGGTAGTAATGTAATAATAATTAAAATTGAAGATTTAAGAAGAAATCTATGTATATGATTTATCTGCAATTGGAGCATTCTTAAAGTTGCTGAGCAGAATTCAGATTTTCATTATTTGGAATTTCATTTGTTGAATCCCCCACTTGATAATTAACTTGGCCATATGTATGTGTATTGTAATCTTTGCAAGTAAATAGATATACTCTTTCTAATGAATTGCTGAGGAGAAGTAACATGTTCAAATATTTGATCAATTCAGAAACATTCTATCTTGACATGGAGATTATGTTTGTTTGGCAAAATTGGCGTGTCCCACTGAAAGCAAAGGGACCAACCCTAGTGTCCCATTGTTGGATAAAATATCTACAAGTTTACTAACTCATTGACAGACCAAGTTCAATTTCCATCTCCTGAGTTGCAGGAATGAATGTATTATGTAAGATCTACAAAGCCATTGTTAGGTGCTTAGAAACAAGGTGCTGCTAATTGATTGCTTTTGTAAGATATAAAATAAATTACATTTCCTTTGTCGTCCTAATGTGAAGGGGAAAAAGAGAATATGCGAAACAAAAATAGATCCCAAAAACTATACAAATAAAGTAAAAGCTTACCCACATGGGTCTCGAACACAACTTTCAGCTGTGTCTTCTACCTAAGTCTACCTTACTGCGTGCTTTTATCTTCTGGCGGCTAATTAACAAAAGCCACCGACCCTGCCTTATTGATTTCCATCTCATAATTTGATCAACATTATCCAAGCCAATAATGTCCACTCAATGTCAATTTAAATACCACATCAACTCTCTTTTCATTGTCACTAATACATGGATTTATTTTAAGTCTTTACCGCAAGGTTTCTTCCCCATTTAACAGTTTTAATTTGGCTGTATGTTTTCCCCAGAGAAAAGACGAGAGTATTACAAAAGCCAGAATCAAGGAAATCCATACGATTGCAAAAGCAATGGCGGTGACAATTGAAAAGGATTCCAGCTTTCAAGCTGGATATATTTTTCCAATTAATCCTCACATCTTGTAAACTTTACTGCATGCTTTATCCCCTTCTTACAATTTATTCCCATAAAATTATTTCTCAAAAATATAAATTTTAATTTTTTTTTTAAATTTTATAAATACAACCATTGTACCATAAATTGACTACGAATGAACATAGCCTTAAAGGATTAAAAACCATATTGGGGTAGATGGTCAATAGAAAAAGGTGTGTAAATATTCTGAAGCAATTTTTTGTTCTTTGTCTTTAGGCAACATTCACTTCCAAAATGTCGCCGGCCGGCAGCATAGATTGCAAATGGATAATTGGGATATGATAATGACTTGTACGGAGGACCCTGAATGTAGACATTGTCCAGCTTGCAGCTAACATGCTGTCATAAAGTTAAATTGGTTACGTATGGCGAATGACAACATCGTGAAAGGGTAAAATTGTAATGAGGGAAGCCTCATGTTGTTAGTCTGAGTTCTCCACGTTAAATTTCTCCACGTGCTCTAATCTATACACAGAATGCCTGTGAGTGAGCCATCCACTTCTAGATTTTCACGAAATTAAATTAATAAGACAAGTTTTGGTAATATTAAGGCAGCAGCAAGTTCTTAAATCTGGAAATCATTTTCTTTACTCCCTGTACTTGCTAACGAAGTTTTCTCTCCTCTTCTTTCACCTGCCAATATTAATTCTTACACTCGTGGGTAATTTAAGGCGAGGAAAATGAGTGAAGAAGCCAGCAGGCAAGGTGTCGAAACCAACGATATCATAACCGGTGGAGCTTCCGGTGGCGCCGTCGCAAGCGGATCAGGTCAGCCTGCAAATCCCGGAGGCGGGCAGAGAACTATGATGCCACCGAGAAGACCAAGGGAGAAGACGAGGGGGTTGGTGAAGAAGAGGATGTTGGAAGATATTGGTTCAGCTTTCTCTCGCAAGCCACCACCAGCAGCAGATTCATAATCAATACCTTGATGATCGGATCATACTCAGTTCAAGTAAATGCATGGTTTTCGGTTTAATTAATCTTGTTGTATGATATAATAATGATTAATTATGCCTGTTAATTAGCTGATGTGATCATCCCAGTCTATTCGCTGTTGGCATTTGTGATTGTTGTTAATTAATTCAGCCCTAATCCCAGTCTACTCGCTGTTGGGATTTGTGTTAAGAAATCTATCTTGATCTTGTTTGTTGATTTTAGTGTCACTAATTGAGAAATCTATTTTTCTTTTTTCTTTTTAAATTATTCTTACATCTTATTATGAATGTAAATTCAGTAATAAATTACTGTTATTAGATCATGATTTGACAAAATAGAAACCTTCAATGCATCTAGACTGACTGATAGAGAAGATCCTGACCCAATCTAAAATCCAGCTAAGTTAATTCACATTCCTTTTTCTATTAATATATTTTATTTATAAAGAAATTGCTTTCTATTAACTAATGGTCCCCCTCATTAAAGTCAGGAAATACTTAACACTGTCTACGGTCGCTTTCTTACTTTTATACTAATTAATGCATAATCTGTATTCCTTGTCCTATAGAAGATTGATTCAAACAGCAATAATTCTCAATGGGCTTGCACAGGCAATGTACTTTAAATGCTAAGTGGGTTTAAGAATTGGCTTGAATTGTGCAGCTCAATCGCCAAATTATAATGGACCTTGAATGTCGAAATATCCATATTGTTTATTGGAGTAATAATAATTAGGTTCCTAAGCATTTTATATTCTTACAAATGAAAAATATAATTTCACTATTTATATAAAACAAGTTTCCATTCCCTATTGAAACTAAAGTATCATCCTTATAGGATTGAGAGTTTACCATATAAAAAAAAAATTTCTATAGCTTAAAAGAAGATGGTGTATAAGGTTTTGTTTGTGATTGTTGTATTTTTGTATAAATATAGTGTCCAATAAGTATCAATTTTTAGTATTAATAGCCTACTTTTTTACTAGTATTAGATATTTAATAATTTATTTATTAACAATTATAATTTTAATGTGTAACACTCCAATATCAAACAAAACCTGAGGGTATGTTTGGTATTGCTAGTTTTTATTTAACTTTGAAAATAAAACTGATAAATTATTTGCTAAAGATCAAACTTTAAGTAAGAATCACTCTTTTTATGGCTAATAGTTAATATTTAGCGCTTGTGCTTTTATACCATGGCACCTTCATATGGAACATACCCCAAGTCATTTTAATAGAAATTTTGAACTTATTTATTATAAATAAATAAAATATATCTTTATCTATAAAATTAAAAAACTATAAGGACCCAAATGTTATTACTCCATTCTTAATTTAGGGTGTGATTTGTGATGCCATGTGCACTTAAAGTATTAAAAAAGAAAGCAAAACACCATCATTCTCTTCTCTACCTAACCGTTGCACAACGGATCCATCCATACCCGGCAATAAAATTCAAAAGCCTGAAAAAGAGAAAGAACAAAAGGCAAAAGCCACTGCTTAATTTCCAAGCATTTTTCAAACACACCCACCAAGACTATAAAAAATAATTGTTGCCCATTTTCTCTTAGACTAAGTTGTGTAACTTCTATTCTTGTTTCATTTGCTTCCTCTCTAATCAGAATCAGAATTCAGCAAATGGGTTGTTGCATTAGCAAATACAAACCCAATAAAACACATTCCATTGATGAATGTGACAATATTGTACATGTTCAAGACAAGCTTGTCATCTCACAAGCAGCTAATAGAACTCCCAATATTCGTCTTTCTAAGAAAATTTCCCCTTCTCCTCCTAGTTCTACTTCTTTGTCCATTTCTTCCTTCACTTGCACTTCAAACAGCTCATCACTATCATCCGGCAGCTCCGCGTCGGCATTGAGCTTGAAAGATAGATCATTTTCCAATGAGTTCTTGTGGTCTTGTGCAAAGGATAATCCACATATTATTCGTATTAATTCGATCAAGGAAGCTTCTCGTAGATTGACGACTACTCAATTTGAAGCTCCGAGATTGGATTCTCCTGTTAAATCATTAGTTTCAACAGTGAAGCAGTCAATCCCGGAAAGAATAAATGGTTATTCTACTCCTCAGAAAAGAGTCCGATCAAGCTCACCAACACCTTCATTTCGACAGAAGAGTTTTCGTAAAGATCCAGAGAGACGGAATTCTTATTATAATTTACCGAGCAGAGGCTTGAGATCACCGTCTCCAAGCAGGAGATTCAGTGGAGCAACCACAATTGAAGAAAGTTGCTCAAAATGCATAGTTGGTAATAAGGTAAATCCTGCTGCTAATCCTGTTTCTTCGTCTCTAAGAAAAGAAAATTTCAGTCCAGCTAGTCCGAGCAGCAACAATATTTCAGCAGGATTGCGGGTTTGCTTAAGAAATAGAGAGACATTCACTCATCGGATTGGTTCTAAAATTGATGAAGTTGCAGTTGCAGAAGCCCTAGCTCACCAAAATACTGACCCCATGGAAGACATTGATAATCCTCTTATTTCCTTTGATTGTTTTATTTTCCTGTAGATATATATGTCTCTGGGGGTATTTATGCATAGATTTATTTGGTTTTTTTTTCCTTACATTTTCTTTTTATTATTTGTTAACAACATTTTCCATAGTTTTCAAGATCATCGACTGGATGAAATTCTGTATTGATGGGTTGCTGATGTGGGTTGTAATTTTTTTTTTCATTTTTAGACCTAATCGAGGTCATATTGGAAAATATCCATCTGTCTTACGTAATATAATGAATGTTACACTGTTGTTTTGAACAACTTTTTGAAATTCTAATTATGTTCATACTCTATAGTAGCATGTTATTAATTTTTAGATCCAACAATGGTGCCAATGTCTTTCCACTTAATGACAGGGCGGTAAGTATTACTGGCGGATGGTTTCTTTTACCATGTGGCATCTCAAATGGAGTGTATTTGAGGATCAATTTTCAACAACTCATATATTACTAGTTTTAACCTACTTCAGTCTCGTTAAAAAGATGACTTTGACTAATTTTTATGCTGAAAATAGTCAAAATTTTCATCACACTTAGCATATAAAACTGGGCATCTCAACTTGTATGATTGTAAATATGGGTGGAACAGTATGTTATTTCTCTGGGCTTGAATCCTGCCTTATATTTGAGATAGATAATAGGTCGTGTTGGGCTAGCATGGCCCATAGAAACTTGAGTACAAATGGCCTCTTTTTCAGGAGAAAACAAAATGAGGCCGAACGGCCTTTTGTGCTTGACTTGTTTAGGCACAAACAGTATTTGTGTCATACTTCTTTCTTATTCTTTATTAAAAAAGAAAAAAAAAGAAGTAACAATTATTTCTTGAAAGACAGATTTATCTTTAAAGAGGCCATTTTTCTCTTGAAAGGAGAAATTTATGTTCCCAAATGGGACTTTTTCTTCTTCTTCTTCTTCTTTTGTCCCATGCCTTTTTCTTATTTATTTATCTATTATTTTATTTTTATTTTCAAAAATAACAACTCTTTTTTAAAAAACATACATATTTATATTGTAAAGAAGATATATATATATATATAATTTTATATTATATAAATAGAAACTCTTAAAAATATTTTATACCATTTTTTAAATTTTAACTAAAATTAAAAAATTGATTATATTTCACCATTTTTAAAATATATTTTTAAAATCAATTATAATTTTTTGTTCACTTAAATTTTTTTTGAATTATTTATAATCGATTTTTTTTTCTTATATTGTTTATAGTTGAATTTTTAAATATTTTATCTTAAGTTTTGTTTGATGGTTGTAATCTCGACATAATTTTCGAATAGAATGAATTTTTATTGTATTTTCAATAGGTAAGATTTCTTGCCCTACTCAACAGCACTTAGGACCAATAATAGATGCAACTAGATCGTTCTAAGTGAATCCCCGGAAGACACAGTATGGTCGACCAATAAATGTTCGACAACAATGGTGGTACGTGTTATTAACAACATAATATTCATACAAAAATGGTTTGACTAAGATAATGCATCATCTGCAAAGCCAATACAATATTCGACAGGTAGGGCAAACATGTCACAGCCACCATCCAGACATAAAAAAGTTTAATGGAAAATAAAGAAGACGTGTTCACGTGAAGTGGTCTGTTTCTCTTTTGGTACAAACAAAACAATATGGAATCAGATTTGCATGCCTGCCAGAAACTACTTCATTCTTCTGTTGGTGTTTTGTCTTCACTTCTTCAGGTACATGGAAATTGATTGTTCCCATTATCAACCAGCGGAAAACGTTTTCCGGCAATAAAACTGTGTAGGGGACTCATGTTGCAGCTTTTGTCCTCCCCTCCAACCCCGGCTTTAAGTTTGTTATGTGTTTTTGAAACGTGAAAAGTTAATATTAAATTAAAAAATAAATAATAATTTACAATTAATTTTAAATATAAATTTTAATTTTAAATTAAAATTTAAAAATTCTCAAGGTGAACTCTCTGCTTTTTGCAAGTATATTTTTAAACAATAAGGCTTTCGTTTTTATATAAAATTTGTATAAAAATGATTAATTTTTCTAATGTAAAACTTGGAAAATATTGAAAATACTTTTCTTCAGGTATGTATACAGACAATAGTGGCCCCATTTTTATATAAAATTTGCACAAAAAAAGATCGATATTCTAATGGAAAACTTTGAAAATATTGAAAATACTTTTTTGATCGTCCCCATTATCATGTAGAGGAAAACGTTTTCCGGCAATAAAACTATGCTGCCGACTTTTGTTGCTGGTTTTCCTCTGTAAGGAAACGAATTATTGGTACATGTCAACTACGTCATGTTATGAAATTACATTTTCTGTAAGGAAATAAACAAAGCTTAAAGACACGAATTAAAGTTACAGTTACCATGCGAACTTCCAAAATTACTCTGCTTTAGCTTGTGAAATAATTACTTATATCATCAATTTATTTATTTCTTTAGTGCTATTTACTCACTGTTTTTTCCCACCAGTAGAAACTTTTCAATTGCCCATTCTCCTCTTTAACTTTCTATCCCTTTGCTCCCTAAAATGTTTCTTCCTCAACTGAATCCAATGTAAATGCAATATCATATACCGCTCGTTGGTAACGATAAGTGAATAGATTCAAGCGCCGGCTCTACACTTTTCTTGCCATCTCAACTAGAGCTCCAAGGCCAAATGGAATATGGAGTTTCTTTTGTTGACTCATCTTTCTCGCAGAAACAAACGAGTATACCCAAAGAATTTACTTGGCCGAAAGGAGATTTGGTTAATTCTAATGGAGAACTGATGGAACCACTAGTAGATCTTGGGGGTTTCTTTAAAGGTGACGAGTTGGCGACTAAGCAAGCTGCCAGGATCATCAAAACTGCTTGCTTGAGCCATGGATTCTTTCAAGTGATCAATCATGGCATTGATTTACGTCTAATAAGTGCAGCACATGATCATATTGATCAGTTCTTTAAGCTACCGACTAGCCAGAAATTAAAGGCTCAGAGAATGCCTGGTAAGTTGTGGGGATATTCCGGTGCTCATGCTGAGCGCTTTTCATCCAAATTGCCATGGAAAGAGACATTTACTTTTGGCTTCGATGAGAAATGTTTGGACCCCGTCGTTGTAAATTTCTTTAAATCCGCCGTTGGAAATGATTTTGAACAGACTGGGTAAGATTTAAAACGAATAAATATTGTGCGTATGAAGTTACACTAGCCCTAATTTGTATGTGTTTTATATATATATCTTCTCACAAACTCTAATATTATTATGCTTTATGACATTTTGTAGACTGATCTATCAAAAATATTGTGAAGCAATGAAGGGATTATCCCTTGCCATAATGGAACTATTGGCTATCAGCTTGGGAATCGGTCGATTGCGTTACAGAAAATTTTTCGAAGACGGTAGCTCGATAATGAGATGTAATTACTATCCTCCTTTCAAAGAGCCAGGTCTTGCACTTGGTACCGGCCCTCATTGTGATCCGACATCGCTAACTATACTTCACCAAGATCAAGTTGGAGGTTTAGAAGTATTTGCAAACAACAGATGGCAGACTGTTCGTCCTCGTTTCGATGCCCTAGTTATCAATATTGGCGAGACATTCATGGTAGGTTTCCTTAAAGACCTGAAACAATTAACATATTATGTTATCCTCTTGCTATATTGTCCTGATGTTGTGGCATGATAGTTTCTTGACATAGGTTGTTCATGCTTATTTGATCGCAGGCATGAACAGTGTCTTCATATGTGTATTTTAAAGTGAAACTTTTCGTTGGATCTGTGCTTTTAATTAAGCTAAATCAAGTTTGTTATTAAAATTATTTAAACAATTAATCTCAGTGACACGTATTGATAATAACTATACATGTAACACATCACAAGATCTTTGAAAATGATATGGGTTTTGATTAGGATATAATAAAGTTCTTTCAACAATCAAAAGATGAGTGCTATCAGATTCTTCTAAAAACTTTATCTTATCCATCCAACTATATGCGTTACTGGTTGTTTAACATTTAGCGACCACATCAAATTGTTGATATTTCTTTACAAATTCTTGGCTCATCAGTCACTCCGAATAGGAAAAGTCTTGGAGGTACATTAGGAGTATTATGTAATTCTACGATGCTCCATTTTAAAATGTTGACTTTCATCCATGAGAGCCATCAACTTAATCAGTAGCTTTTAGGATGAATAAATATAACAATATTTAATCGGATATTTCTATGATGACATGAAAAATATGTCTTTATTTTATCAGTATTTCACTTTAGGTAGACTTAATGTTATCGTGTCTTTCCAAATAATACAAAGTGATAGATGAGACAATGAATATTTGCTTTTGAATTGTCATAAGACTACCTAACCTAGGCATGTCGTGTAAATATGATATGCATTATGTAGCTCCTGGGAAGCAAAAACTAAGCATACAAAAGCAACAGAAGTCAAAGTAGGATTTTAGATTGTGTGATGGGTTTAAGAGTTCTTACAATGGATTTGTTTTTCATAGAGTGGTGGAAAGATTTTGATATGCTTGTTGAAAATATATCTATATGAACAATTTTCATATTGAAACTTGACATGTATCTGTGGTTGTGGAAACTCTGGAATGGGTTAATCTAAAAGTAGGATATGTATTCGAAGGATATTCAATACGTTGACAATAATTTATCTCTCGACATGCACAAATGCATGTTTCTGGTACACATATTTTATTTTCTATTGTCTGTGGGGTTTTAAATCATGTGGGCATGTATTTATAATTTTAATTAATCGATTTATTTGTTGGATGTGCAGGCATTATCAAATGGGATATACAAGAGTTGCCTGCATAGGGCAGTGGTTAATAGGTACAACGAAAGAAGATCATTGGCATTCTTTCTTTGCCCAAAAGAAGACAAAGTTGTGAGACCCCCACCAGATCTTCCTTGCAGCCAAGGGAACAGGATGTACCCAGATTTCACATGGTCAGATTTGCTAGAATTCACTCAGAAACACTATAGATCGGATACTGCAACACTCGAAAACTTTGCCAAATGGCTCCAATCTTCCAAACCAATTAAAATATAGCTAGTTGCTTGAATGGAATTATCTTCTCTTTGTGCCAAAATATAGTGTGTGAATATGACTAGTCTAGTCAGCCTTTAATTTGCTTGTTCATTTAGGTATGTCAAGTCTTGATCATGCTATTCCCATGTTTATCTATGTCGTAATGAATGAAGGAAGAAAATTCTTATCCATTCATTTTTTTGTCATTCAAAAATCTTTAAACTAATATCATGTGTGTTATATATATATAATTAAAAACCATACAAAAATATAAAATTTATGCTAAATTTTTTAATTCAATCTATGAGATTTACAAGGGCAAAAGAAAAAAAAAAAAATACAACATCAAATGAGATCCAAGCCGAATCAATCGAGAAAAGGGAGGCATCATGGTGATTAATAAAACTTTGAATACGCAGCGAAGTATGTCAAAATGTGTGGGTAGTATAAAATTAGCCCTATGTAAGAAGCAAAGTAATAGCACTGGGTCATGGGTATTCATATCTTTTAACAAGAACATAGTATATTCTTTTTTATCAAGAAAGTCCCTAATACGTTAATACCCACTGAAAAGACTAAATTATATATAGTTTTGACACGAGCCCCTTTTTCAGTCGTTTCAATAAGGATTATCGGGTTATATAAATGTTTTATATTAATGAATAAATGACACTTTTAAGTAAAAATATAGGAATCCTAATGTTGGATCCCATATAAGAAGCAATCAATGGAGACAAATAAATCACATTTGTTGGGCTTGCAACAAGGGTGAATGAACGAGAGGTGATATTTGAAGGGACATTTGGGACACCCATTGCGGCAAAAGAGACAGAAGATGGCGATATTTCAGGCGTGTCGGCTTCATTATACAGCTCAATTTTGTTGCTTCAAATAAACTTCCATATTCGACAGCTCGTGTGCTTTGACATGACAATGGTGGCTCGCACACTCCGAGATTTAAGATTGACGAATCCAACACTGAAGAAATTTTACCCTCAATTACTACATACACCAAAATCCATGTAACATTGCCCCCCAAAAGACAAAGATTTGCCATTACTTTTGGGTGTTGTTCTTTAATTAGATGACACATTACAGCTACTCGGATACTCATTATAACAAGATATTCCGTGCATTAGGTTCAAAATGATCTCATATTTTACATCTAAATTAGAAAGAAATAAACACAAAATTAAATCCTTACATGGTGGGTTCAATAAAAGAGGTCGATTTCAGTGCTAGCTCTAAGCCAATTTGTGGGATAAGCATAATTTGATTTCCACGTCTCTGTCGATATAAATGTTTGCATTTACAATGTTTGGCAACTTGTGCGTATCAAGTTTTGCATTCCATGAATAATATATCATTATTTCAAATTTATTATCTTTGAAAGTATAATTTAGTTTCAAATATTAGTATATGTGTGTGTATAAAATCACTTGCAAAATTTGTGTGTATGAATTTTAGAATTCGATCAAATCAGTATTAGGTCTTAATTGTTAAGTGAATTTCATGAGTTTTTGGAAAGAGCTTTGGGCATTTTCTTGAATGGGCTTTGTGAAGAAAATTCTACTAAACTCACCCAATATGTTTCTAAGCACCCAGTCTATTGAGAGATATTGAGAATTTTTGTAGTTGCCAAAAGCTGATCAGCTTCCAATCTAGGGGCCGAACTTAACAAGATCCAATTCCAACGTTATAAATATTACAAATTTTACTTGAGAATTAAGGGGTTTAAGAATGATTGAAATAGCATAGATTCTCGTGGTTAAATGAAATAATTGATTGAATATTGTTTGATATTCATAAAAGAAATTAAAACCAAGTTTTTAACTGAAACAAATGCAATATATAAAAGTTAACTGGTCCATTACAGTCACGAGCCATGAAGAAATGAATTCAAGAACAATTTAAACGGAAGGATTTGATTTTCACAATTGATCTTATTAAACGTGCTATAGATTTTCATTAAAATATATAGAATAAGAAGCCTGACGTCGCGGACCAGGGCAGGTCTTAGTAACTCTTTTCTTTTTCTACTGGCTAAGCTTTCACTCGATCGACCATTGAAATTGCAGGTTGACCTGAGAAATGGAAATGAATAAACAATTACCCACAATGCGAATTGCAAAAATATTGTGACCCATTGGTATATAAAACTGTGATTCTGAGGCCAATCGCAAATAATTTTTAGGTTTTTATCAAGCAAGAAAGATTTCTTGATGAAGTTGCACATCAACTTGAATGAAGATTGGGTTAACTGAACTCGCCATCATCAAATTGAGCAATTTTAAAATGTTTGATGTTGAAGTAAGAGCAGAAGTAGCTGATGAAAATGAAATAAGCGGCCTCGATGAATTGTTCCTTCAACATTTCACGATCATTGAAAAGTCTGAGATTGAAAACTTACCAATTAATTAATTCAGCCATTGGATTTATCAATTTCTGTACATCATGTAAGCCTCATGTGAACAAATCAACAAAAGATCTGAATTGGTCTTCTCTGTAAACAACTATTAAGGGCCAACAACTGTAGAACGTTCTATTTCTTTCAAAGAAAAAGAAAAAGAAAACAGGAAAAGTAAAAGAAGAAGAAGAATGATTCATTAATTATAGATACATGTTATGCATGTAATTATAATATTTTGATCAAATAGAGCTAATTGGTATGAATATCATACAAGGAAGGGCACAAAAAATTCCATGTGTGAAAAGTAACAAGTTCCATTGATGCTAAGCCAAACTAGGAGACGAAATCTTGCTTTCATACGACCCATAGCTAAATCAAGTCGTCGACCCTAGCTATATATTTTCTTTTCACCTTCTTGTCCTCCTCCCCGCAGATTTATGATTGGCTTATTAATATATCGTACGTTGCCGACTAGCAAAATTTCTATGCCACACCTGCGTACTGTTGGGGTGAGAGTCTTCATTCATCAATATCTACCATTCTTTGCGTGTGATAAAACCATTTTGTGACTGGACAGGCCAGGTCAAGCCTTAATTTTCCTTTTGGAATCAGAGATTATCTTGACTGTGGGTTAATATGTGAAAGTACATATGTCATGTGTCTCGTATGAACAAATCAACCAAAGAACGGAATTGGTCTTCCTTATAGATGAATAAAAAGGCCAACAACCATAGATAAATCTCCGCAAATTTTTTTTAATCCAGAATATTAAAGAAGAAGAAGAAGCAGCCATGGGAAATCGAGGAATGCTTCTGCGACTCGCAATAATGGTGGCGATATTGTCAGCAGTGGCTGCAACAAAACCATTCCCGATAGCCAAACCAGGCTGCGGAGACAAATGTGGAAATGTTAGCATCCCATATCCATTCGGCTTAACAGAAGAATGTTACTACGACTCAGAGTTTCTCATAACTTGCAACGACATAGACACACACGATTCTCCAAAGGCATATTTGACAGCAAGCACCATCAATGTAACGAAAATAACACTAGAAGGCAAGATGCATATCTTGCAACTCGTAGCCAAACGCTGTTACAATAAATCCGGCGGCCTGGTTGACGAAACACAACCGTCTCTTACTCTGTCCAAATTCATTATCTCCGACGTTGGCAACAAGTTTACAGCTGTCGGTTGCGACACAGAGGCGTACATCTACGGCAATCAAGGAAAAAATCAAAACGAATATAGAGTTGGATGCATGTCGATTTGCGGCGATGTTGATTATGTAGCAAATTATTAATGCTCAGGCATAGGATGTTGCCAAACTTCCATGGCCAAAGGAGTAAGTTCTGTAGAGATTTCGGTGAGTAGTTTCAACAATCATCGTAAAGTATGGGAGTCTAATCCTTGTAGCTACGCCTTTATTGTTGAAGAGAGTCAGTTCAATTTCTCTGCAACCGATCTTCGAGAGCTGGAAAACGTAACCAAACTTCCAACAATACTTGATTGGTCAATCGGAAATGAATCCTGTGAAGTTGTAAAAGAGAAAATGATGCCTAATGCATGTCAGGGAAATAGCACTTGTGTAAATCCTGAAAACGGATCTGGGTATCTATGCAAGTGCAAAGATGGCTACGAAGGAAATCCTTACCTCCCAAATGGTTGCCAGGGTAATTATTATTATTATTATTTTGTTCTTTCAATGTTTTTAATGGATTTTAATTTGTTTGTTGATGGTTGGTTTTTGATGTAGACATAGATGAATGTGAGGAATCTGGGCTCAATAATTGCACAAGAAACTGCGTTAACAATGAAGGGGGCTATACATGTTTGTGTCCCAAGGGATACCGGGGGGATGGAAGAAAAGGTGGAACAGGTTGCGTCGCTCGTCGATCACTAGTGATTCAGATTACTGTTGGTAAGTATATATGTAAATAAATTAAATATTGGAAAGGTTTATTAATTGGTTTTTTTTTTTTTTTTTTTTTTTTTTTTTTTTTTTTAATTTTTGGCCATTCAGGGATCAGTGCGGGCCTGACAGGATTGCTCATATTTAGCACCTGGTTGTACTGGGGATTCAGAAAATGGAAGCTCATGAAACTAAAAGAGAAGTTTTTCAGACAAAACGGAGGTTTCATGTTACAGCAACAACTATCAAGTCGGGAAGGATCCACCACAGAAACAGCAAAAATCTTTACAGCTGAGGAGCTTGAGAAAGCCACTAACAAATATGATGAAAGCAGAATTCTTGGCCACGGGGGATACGGTACAGTTTACAAAGGAGTTTTATCAAACGGGAAAATTGTTGCAATCAAAAAATCTAAAGTTGTGGATCAAAGCCAGATTGAACAATTCATTAACGAAGTTATCGTGCTTTCTCAAATTAACCACAGGAATGTAGTGAAGCTGTTGGGTTGTTGCTTGGAAACAGAAGTACCGTTGCTGGTTTATGAATTTGTCACCAATGGTACACTTTTTGAGCACATACAGAATAAAAGCAAATCATCTGCAATCTCCTGGGAAACCCGTCTGAGAATTGCTTCGGAGACTGCCGGAGTGCTGTCTTATTTGCATTCTTCAGCTTCTATACCAATCATTCACAGAGATATTAAGTCGACAAACATTCTTTTAGACGACAGTTATACTGCAAAAGTGTCTGATTTTGGTGCTTCCAGGCTGGTTCCAATTGATCAAGAAGGATTATCTACAATGGTGCAAGGGACATTGGGATATTTGGATCCTGAATACTTGCACACAAGCCAACTGACTGAGAAAAGCGATGTTTATAGCTTCGGAGTTGTCCTAATCGAGCTACTCACAGGCAAGAAAGCACTTGCATTTGACAGGCCTGAGGAGGAACGAAATCTGGCTATGTATTTTGTTTCCACACTCAAACAAGATCGTTTGACAGAAATTATTGATGAATGCGTAGTGCATGATGCAAATTCTGAGCAACTTGGAGAAATTGCTCACCTTGCAAGGCGATGTGTCAGAGTAAAAGGGGAGGAAAGACCAACGATGAAAGAGGCATCGATGGAACTAGAGGGTCTGAGAATAATGGCAATGCATCCGTGGGTTAATGATGAGTCGAATTTGGAAGAGACAGAGCATTTGCTTGGTAAATCGTTGAACACTTTCGGTTATGGTGTTAGTTCTAGTACGAGTGCTGCATATGATAGCATGAGAGACCATGCAATCGTACCAGTACATAATGGAAGATGATTGCTTAATTGTTATGGGTAATTGTACTTCTTTTAAAGCTTAAAATCAGAAAAAGATAAAACTGCAAGCTGTGTGCTTCGTATGAATATTGCTGCTACCGTCTTCTTTCTTCTCAGATGTACAATCCTATTATTTTCTTGACATATGAGAATTGAAATGCAATTGGTAAGATAGAAAGAAGGAAAGTCTGCAGCCGACACAGTGAATAAGTAATTTTGTGTATTTCTTGATTGAATGGACTTTAGAATGTTTTAGTGATGTATATATACAAGTTGTGATGCTTGTAAACCCTTGCTACGCTTTTACAAGGATTTTAAATAAAATGAATAAATATTGCATTTACAGCTGTGGCAAATGTACTGCTTCTGCTGAATTTTATCTTGTTCTTCCTGCTACTATGAGTGTGCATACTGCTGCCAATGTAACCAACTTCACAACCCCTTTTTCAATCCTGCAAATGTAGCCTTGCATACACCTTTGCTCTGCATTTTACAACCTTGCAGACACCTCAGCAGTTCTTCAGCTTGCTTGTCAGTAATGGACTTGATATGAAATAGAAAGAATAAAATGTGATTGTCGGTCTAAATTAACATTCAGAGTCTATAACATAATCTGAAAGCAAATAAACAGAAATGATAGGAATAACAATATATGACTTGTAATGTTCTTGCTAAGCTTACAGAAAATTTAAGTTACAACGGAAGACAATCCCAATGGCATTAGTATAATTTTGCAACTATCTATCATCTTCCATCATCAAATGCCACCAGTGCGTGGTCTTTGATGCTATCATACCCAGCAGCTGTATTGCTGCTGTCGCCACATTTGTAAACATCAAGTGTCTCACGAAGCAAGTATTCTGTCTCTTCTGCATTCAATTTAGGATTATCCCACGAATGTTTATGCATCATTCTCAATCCTTCTAATTCCATTGCTACTTCCTTCATTGTTGGTCTCTCCTCACCTCTCACTTTCAAGCAACGCGCTGCGAGCTTAGCCACTTCTTTGAGCTGCTCCTTATTGTCATCTCTTACATTACGATTTTCAAGAATTTCAAATAAACAATCCTCTTTCAACGTGGAAAGAAAATACAAAACCAAACTTCTCTCTTCCTCAGGCTTGTCAAAGAGAAGTGCTTTCTTTCCTGTAAGCAGCTCGAGGAGAACAACTCCGAAGCTGTAGACATCACTTTTCTCAGTCAATTGGCTAGTGTGCAAGTATTCAGGGTCTAGATACCCAAGAGTTCCTTGCACCATTGTCGACAATTGAGTTTCATCAATTGGAACTAACTTTGAAGCTCCGAAATCAGACACTTTTGCTGTGTAATTATCGTCCAAGAGTATGTTTGTTGACTTCACATCTCTATGAATAATTGGGGTGGAAGCTGCAGAATGCAAATAAGAAAGCACTTCTGCAGTTTCTGCTGCTATCCTTAGCCGAATTTCCCAAGAAATGGTTGGCGCCTTATCTCTGCTATGGATGTGCTCAAAAAGAGTGCCATTGCTGACAAATTCGTAAACTAGCAGAGGAACTTCTGTCTCTAAACAACAACCCAATAGCCTGACCACATTTCTATGGTTGATTTGTGAGAGCACAACCACCTCATTGATGAATTGCTCAATCTGGCTTTGATCAGCTATTTTGGACTTTTTTATGGCAACTTCATTGTTGTCTGCTAAATATCCTTTGTATACAGTGCCATAGCCCCCTCGGCCAATGATTCTGTCCACGGCATAGTTGTCAGTCGCCTTCTCGAGTTCCTCTGCTGTGAAGATTTTTGCTGTATCAGAAGATCCACCTCGTTTAGAGAGTTCCCGTTGTAAAAGAAAACCGCCATTCTGCTGAAAGAACTTTTCCTTTAGTTTGATGAGCTTTCTTCTCTTCAACACCAAGTAGAGCCAAGAGCTACTCAGAAGCAGAATCGCAAAGGTTATACCAACACCTAGATTTAAGGATCATATCAAATTGAATTAACAAAGGAGGCATAACAATGATAAGGATAATGTTTCACTTATACATATTAACAGGGTATTTTCATGAAATTTCAGTCTAATTTGCTTATTACCTCGACCTAACAAGGTCACTTAAAACTGAAATTTTGGACAAAACATATACTTGTATGTTAAAATCATGGGACTTAATTAATTCATTTTCATTGTCACATAACAAACTTAGTAACCATTCACCAATTATGTTGGTAACTGAAACAAATATACTGTATACATAGCATGATATTATTAGATGTATTTAATAATTTTTCCATTGACAAAAAGTAATAAAATAATTTAAAAAAAATGCTGCAAATGGTGTTACTTGAAGTCACTTCCAAGTGCTAATATATCTTATATTAATTACTTGATCATCCAGGAGATCCAAGAAGAAAATAAGATCGGAACATCCCACCTTATCCCTGTTTTCCCATCAATTACAGAGTTAACGAACACCTCGAAGTGCAATAGGCGGAATGAATAAGTAAATACATATATGCACTTACCAAGAACGACCTCAATTACTGGAAAATTGTCGCGTACACAACCTTCTCCATCTTTTCTTCCATCCCCGTGATACCCCTTGCGGCAGACGCAAGAATAATTCCCGTCTTTGTTTACGCATTCATGTTCACAGTTATGCTCTTTGTTGCATTCATTAATGTCTGAAAATCACAGAATAGAAATAATCATAGCATATGTTTGAACTGAGCAGTTTATTCTCTTCTATTTTGTTTGGTTAATTGAGAAGGTAAGAGTAAATACCTTGGCAGCCGTCAGAGAGGTATGGATTCCCTATGTAACCCTCGTTACACCGGCAAAGGTACCCGGAATATTTCTCGGAAGATTTATAACACGAGGCATTTTTTCCGCATACGCTACTTGACGTACTGTTTGTTTTATCACAACTGCCATTACTTGTTATTGACCAATCAAGCACCATAGGGAACCCTACTCCTGCTATGTCGCCAAGATAACTTCTGGAGAAATTGAACTTTGTTCGTTGAACTATAAACCCATATGTGCATGGGTTAAAATACGATACATTTGTGTGATTGTTAAGGCTGTATGCTCTGATAGTGATTCTACGTAGTCCTTCAGGAATATCTATCTGGCAACATGCCGTGCCGATACAAGATCCATCAGTGATATAGTCAGAGTTGTTACACAAGGATATACACCCCGCAGCGTACGGTTGATTGCCTGTTCTACCTCGAACAATTGCATAACTATCGCAGCCAATGACCATGAACTTGTTTTCGGTGTTAGAGATAGTGAACTCGGACAAAGAGAAAGTGGGCCGCCGGCGCCTACCCTCAAGTCGGCCGTCTTTGTAGCAGGCTTTTGCTGCGGTGCTCCGGACGTACAAATGACCGTCGTCTGTTATGTTGGTAACAAGGATATTTGATCTTCTTAAATATGCACTGGGAGGGTCTGTAGGACTAGAGGACGTGCAATTGATGAAGAAATCTTCACTCAGGAAACAACCAGGCCTTGTACCGAATGGATACGGGATCTCGACATCTCCGCAGGTACTGCGGCAGCCGAGCTTGGCTTGAGCTGCTGCTACCGCTGCAGGAGCTATGGCTAGTGGCAGCACAACCAGAACAAAAAGGTGGATGGCCGTTCCACGCAGTCCCATGTATTGCAACTCCATTAACAAAGATTTATGACAATGTTTTCTCGTCTGCTGCTCATGCTGGCTAGTTCTTTAATAATCACTCGAGGAGGAAGGTCAATTCAGCACAGCAAAAGTCTTCGTCGTTCTGCTAGTGGCTGCATTGGTACTCGAGGAGGAAGGTCAATTCAGCACAGCAAAAGTCTTCGTCGTTCTGCTAGTGGCTGAATTGGTCAAGTGGTAGAAATGTATGCATCACTAATTTCCCTATCATCAACATACAAGCAGACAAAGTCTCTTCGAGAAAATTTGACTGAATATGGTAAGAACTAACGAAAAGTACAAGAATTTTTATTGGAGAAATTTGTAGTAAAAGAAAACAAATTGTCTTTCCCTTATACGAGTCCATGTTGCAAGTGTTGTGATAATATTTAAGTTAAAACCAATCTACAATATTAGTTTAGCCAGTATCTTAATTTTCAACTTGAGAGATTCAACCAAAACCAAATTGCAGATTCGGAATCCATCTACATCATTAATAGCAAGTGTCACAGTCATACTGCATCCTCTCCTAATTTTTTGTAAACAAAAGATATTTATAATTAGAATAATTTTTTTTAAAAAAATAAATTTACGGGTTTGTGTCATAATGATCTTTATCCTTTAAAATTTTACATACATGAAAAAGCAACCAAGAAAAATAAATACATAATAACAATAATAAAAAGGCATAATCATACTCTCCTATCTTAAATTTGTCTAATTCATGTGGGATCAGAATTATTTTTTGATTTTTCATTTGCTTATTAATTACGTATATTTTGTTACCGTAAGCCTAGTCATATATGATTGTTATTGGTACACGCATTTGAGAAATTCCAAAAGGCGTTTGGAGAAAATCAAGAATCCGAAATTTCCCGGATATCCTCAGTCTTTGAATGCATGACTAAGCCAGAGTATTCAGTCCGGCCGGCTCTTATGTTAGTAATTAATTTCTTCCAGGCAAGTTATTTTTTAACCAGTCCAAATGGAATCAAATCAATGATGTGAATTGATTTGGATGAATTTTAAAAATTATTTATTCAATTTTGATTTAAAAAAAAATAAAACCAACAAGTTTGATTTATTTATTTATTTGTTGGTTTGAGCTTAATCTAAATTGATAAGATCAAACTTTTCAATTATTTTAAAACTTATATATTATGCTTTATTTTTTATTATTTTAATTAATAAATAACAACTCGTTTAAATTTAATTAATATAAAATTTTAAAAAATAAAATTTTGATTTTATAGTTTAAAAAATTAAAAAATAATTTCTATTTTTTAATTTAATTCAAATTAACAAAAAACCTAAACTTGTCTTAAAATTTACAAGATAAAATATAAATTGATAAACTTTAACTTTTTAATTAAATTACAATTTTAAGTTTAAATCAAAATTGATAAATTAAATAATTTAAATTGATAAAATATAAATTTAGATCATTTAATTTATATTTTACTATTAATTAAATTAGTTTAATTTAAAATAAAATTAATAATTTTATAAAATTTAAAATTTTAAATCAAAATGGATCCAATCTCAATTTACCCAACCCTCTTTTCTTTCTCCAAAGCCAACTAGTCCATTACTTTATTACGAATATTTTAGGTTGACCTATGCAAACGAAAGTAAAATACTCAACTGCTTGAAGTTGTCTAAGAACTTCTCATTACAATATCATGCATGCATGCAGGTATATTATTCTATTGTTCTTGTCTTTCATAAGTCTTATAATGTTTAATACTTGCAGTGAACTTGAACTTTGTTATCTGACTCTCAAGTATTAATCACCGGATTAAGAAATTTAATTATGATGTTAGATGTGAAATTATGAAATAACAGAAGATGGAAGCAGTCGCTTTGAAGACCAAGTCTACCGAGATATCACGATCATTAATAATTATTCCGAGATGAATTGTTAGGTTTGATTAAGTTAGTTAAAAATTACATATAAAAGATTAATGATGAAAATAATTAATTTTTTTACATGAAAAAAAAATTGATTGATTTATAAATTAATTAAATAAATAAAAATTTATTAAATTAACTCTATTAAATATCTTAATTAATTAATAGAGATTTAATAAATTAAAAGTTGACAGATATTTTAAATTTAAAGGTTAGGAGCTTATTTGTGTTTATCTAAACTAAAATGTCATTCCCTAACCCGGTTTAAAAAGTGATCAATGGTTGTCGTGGGATTAGGGCTCAACTCCAAAGACAACACGTTTTTCTTGGAAGACCACAAGTAAGCAAAGTCAAGTCGTCCACTCCACCATTGGAAAGCTATTTCTATCCTCACATTTCGGTTCACATGCCAAAATTAATTGAAGGTGGGATGGGACAGGACAGGACAGGACAGGACATGTCTAAATCAAAGTGTTGTTGGAACTTATAAATTAAGTAAATAAATAAAAATTTGTTAAATTAATTCTATTAAATATTTTAATCAATTAATAGAGATTAAATTTAAAGACTAGGAGCTTATTTGCGTTAAGCTAAACTAAAATATCATTCCCTAACCTGATTGACAAAGTCAATAGGTCAATGGTTGTGGTGGGGTTAACGCTCGACTCCAAAGACAACACGTTTTTCTTGGAAGACCACGTGTAAGCGATGTCAAGTCGTCCACCCCACCATTAGACAGCTATTTTTCTCCTCACATTTCGGTTCACATGCCAAAATTAATTGAAGGTGGGACAGGACAGCATATGTCTAAATCAAAGTCTTATCAGTTTCGTTTTTAACAAAGACGGAGACCAGAATGGCAAGAATCTTCCTTAGTTTCTCCGTGTTGTCGCCATACAAATGTACGCATTACCATTACTCTTAAGTCAGCTAATATTTGTATCAAAACAAAACTCACATTCATAACATCATAATCCCTCTCAATATTTGAATTTTCAAAACTAATTGACCAACTCCTACAACTTTTTTCTTCTTCTTTTTTTTTATAATTTTTCATCTATTGCGATTTTCATTTTTACATATTCAAATTCTTTGTATTAGACAAAAATTTCATCTCAAATGACAAGATTTGACAATAATATATCTTATATATTTATATTTAATTTTTTTAATTTTTATTTTAATAATTTTAAATTTTATGTTCGTATTTAAAATTTTATATTAATTATTTTAATTTTTATATTTTATATTTTAAATTTATATATTATCTGTTTTAAGTTTTATATTGATTAATTATTTTAAATTATATATTTCATATTTTAAGTTTTACACTAAAAAAGATAAGATACATGAGATGTACATTGATTAAGTCCCAAACAATGAGATATTTGTTAATTAGATAGTAAGTTGGTGTAATATGTAATATTAAAAATTATACAAATTCTATAAACTTGATTAATCTAATGATATATAAATAGTATAAAAATTTTTATATAAAATTGAGGCTTTTTATCTTAACTCATATATGTGTGTGTTTGTTGCCAATATCGGTGATTTTAAAATGTGAATTTGTATTATTATAAATTTGTATTTATTAAAATTTGGTTCTATAATCATTTATGTAAAGAATTATTAAAGACAAAATTAATTATTTAAGAGAATTGAGTAAAATTTTACTGTTAACAACTTTTTATATCAACTTCCAATGTTTTTTTTTTTTTTTTTGAATTTGAGTTGTGTAAAAGCCAAATATCATTCCTTGAGCTATATAATTTGTAGATCTACAACTTTCAAGTAATAAACATGCTGCAAAATCAATTATTTTATAAATACACTTTAATTGTTATATTTTAAAAGTAAATAAAGATAAAATAGTATTATTGTATTAAGCATACTTTAATAAGGCAATTAATAAGTGATACTCTAAAAATTTCTCTTGAAAAAGCCATCCAAGTACTCAAGTAATGACTATGTTATATAAAATGTTTGGGAAAAAAGAAAACTAGTAAATTAATTTAAAGAATTGGAATAGAACATTTCTCCATCTGTGTAAATAATTATTGTTTACTTTTAATGATATAGTGAAAAAAAATGTTTTCTTTACAAAATTGTTTTTATAACTTCAAAATTGTTGTCGAGCTACTCTGAAAAGAAACACTCTTTATTTTGTTGAATTTGTAGCTCATATTTGATAATAGGAATAGTACATTAATGTATGCAATGCCTCTAAAGAATCTAAGTATTGTATAAATATGTTGTATGATTAATGTATATGTCATGCACTTAAATTAGAAAGAGTTTGAAATGTGATTTTTTTTTAACTTATAAAATTTAAATTATGTAAAAATTTTAAAAATTTAATTCATATAACTTTAGAAATATTTCGTAATAACAAAATTTTTTTTGAACAATTTACAAAATTTAATAACATCGAATATTTTAAGTCTTAAAAAATCATAAAATAATAAAAATTTAGCCAAATCTATATATTATGTGTTTAACCTTTTAATTATCTAGGAATCATAATAAACTAGATGAATTTTAAGCTCATGAACTTTAGGACAAAGAATAGATAATCTAGAAAAGAAATTAAATGTATTAGAATCTTTAGAACATAAACTAAAATTATTAACAGGATAAGTTTAGCAAATGATCCCTTTTATCTTAGAAATTTAGAAATATTAGAAAATGAGTACGATTCTCCAACCTTAGGTATAAGCAATGATAAAAATATATTAGGAAATATAGGAGCAATACCTGATAAAACCATAATTAGACAAAATAACATGATAATTTCAATGTTAGTAAAAATTAATAAAAAGTTATATATATATATATATATATATATAAATACATGCATTTTTATATACAATGCATATATATGATATGATATGAGATGAAACTATAGTAGTTTCAATAGTTTTATAACGCTTAAATACTTTGAAAGTTTCTTTCAAAAGTTATTAAGAAAATCTCATTTCAATTATCACTTAGTATGACTTTAGATATTAATTATCATTGATTGAGGTAATATCACTTGTCAATAATATACCGTATGTGGAATAAATACAAGTGAGACATATAATTTTTAAAAACAATAAATATTTATGTTTAAAAGTAAAGGCCACACCTTTACCTTGAATAGTGGTGATTCTCCTATATGCACAAATGCGTTCTCACACGAATGTAAAGACACACTATATCTAGGATTACCAATAAAAGTCTCTCTCACGCCATATAAAACATTGAACAATAATAATCATATCAAATTCGAAGGAATGACCACACTTATAAAAACTCTTTATACACTTATAATTACTACTACTAAATAAATAATGAAATTTGATATTTTATCATACAAATATTAATTTCATGAATATTTTTTTTAAAAAAAAATTATTTTCTTACCACTTAAAACCGAATACATATATTAATACTTCAATGTCAATGCACATAAGTTACAAGTAATCATATATATAATCAGATCACCATGAACAACCACATAATACATAATATTGTAAAAACAATACTTTCATCATAGTATATACTGAGAAATACTTTTAAAAATATAATCAAACACATACATAAGAGTTAAAAAGAAGAGAAATATAAAGCACCCGATAGAGAACAATGGTATTTTATATTTTAGTAACCCAGTTTTACATGTTGAATATAAGGGTATTTCTATTGAAGCAAGAAAATCCTATTAAAATAAAATTCTTTACAGCTTATTGATGAGGTAGCTCAGTACTATGTACTAGTTATTATAGAAATTCTAAAAAGCAGTGAGGTGGTGAAAATATGGCGTGCATGGCATAGCAGCAATTAGTAGCTGGTACAACAGGCTTTGTTTTTTTCTTTACTAGTTAGACTTGGTAGCTAGTAGGTTGATGATGTTGGCAAGTTTCTTGACACTCCCCCTCAAGCTCAACTGTCTAGAAACACACTGAGCTTGGTTATCAGTTTTATAAATCATTGATGTCCGAAAATCACAGAATAGAAGTAATCATAGCATATGTTTGAACGGAACAGTTTATTATCTTCTATTTTATTTGGTTTATTGAGAATTTTATGGAAGAGACAAGTAATATCTTCGAAAATTTTAAACTTTGAGCAATTTAATATTTTCGCCTCAAGTGTACATACCTTGGCAACCATTAGGGAGATGTGGATTCCCATCGTAACCCTGATTACACTGGCAAAGATACCCGGAAGTTATGGTATCGGAATTGTTGGTTTTATTACACCACGCATTTTCTCCACATGATTTTTCAGTACATGTTCCATTTATAGCCCAGTCAAGCATCATGGGGAAGTATTCTGGTACCTTGGAAAGATAAATGGAGTTGAAATAGAACTTGTTTCGTTCAACAACAAACGCAAACGTGCATGAATTGAATTTTGATACATATGTGTGATTGTCGAAGAGATATGCTGTGACATTTATTCGTGTTAGCCCTTCAGGAATATCAATCTGGCAACATCCAGTGCCGACGCAAGTTCCGTTAGTGACATAATCTAAGCGGTCACACAAGGACATGCACCCGGCCCTGTATCTTTGGCCACCTATGTAACCTCGAATGTAAGCATAAGAGTCACAGCCAATGACTGTGAATTTGTTTTGGTTATTCGATATGGCGAAGGCGGACAAACTAAACCATGTCCGGTAATTGTCCTCTCTCCTGCCGTCTGGGTAATGACAGCGTCTCGCGGGAATGTTCTTCACATGCAACCGACCATCGAGGGTTATGTTGGTAACAGGGATATCTGATTCCCTTAAAAATGCTTGGGGAGGGTCGACAGATTTGTTGCATTTGATGAAGAATTTTTCATTGAGGAAACAGGCAGGACTCGTACCAAATGGATACGGGATCTCGACGTCTCCGCAGCGATTGTCGCAGTTAGGCTTGGCTTGAGGAGCCGCTAGTGCAGAAGCAGCCAGTAGCACTGCAACCAGCATATTGAGTTGGAAAGTGATTCGACGCAACCTCATAATTTACTGCAACTCCAAATATCACAACACAATTCAAAAGGTTTTCTCCTAAGTCTTGTCTAGTTATGTATGTGCTAGCTAGTTCTTTTATAATCAATCAAAAAGAACAATTCAGCACATCCAAGTCTTCTATGATAGATTCGCAATTTGATTGGTTGACGATGGCAACCACACAATTAAAATGAAATATTTTTAACTGGAGTTGGATTTTCTTCGTGTGATCTTAAATGAAGCAGTCAACTTACAAATGTTTGTTAGAAAAAATGGTTACATTGACTAAATTAGTTTAGAATTACATATGAAAAATTAATAATGAAAACGATTGATTTTTTTTTTTTTACATGAAAAATAAAAATTGGTTGGCTTACAATTCAAGTAAATAAACAAGAATCTATCAAATCAACTCTATTAAATATCTTAAATAATTAATAGAGATTTAATAAACTAAAATTTGACATAGATTTTAAATTTAAAGACTAGGAGCTTATTTGTGTTCACCTAAACTAAAATATCATTCCATTGAAAAAGTCAATATATCAATGGTTGTTGTGGGATTAACGCTCAACTCCAAAGACAACAACACGTTTTTCTTGGAAGACCACGTGTAAGCAAATACAAGTCGTCCACCCCACCACTGGACAGTTATTTTTCTCATCACATTTCTGTTCACACGCCATAGTTAATTGAAGCTGGGACAGGACATGACATGTCTAAATCAAAGTCTTATCATTTTTGTTTGTAACAAAGACGGAGACCAGAATGGCAAGAATCTTCCTTTGTTTTTCTGTGTTGTCACTATAATTTTCAAAATCAAACCCCAAGTGTACGCAATAATTTTCAAAATCAAACCCCAAAATCAAACCCCAAGTGTACGCAATAATTTTCAAAATCAAACCCCAAGTGTACGCAATACCATTACTCTAACTCAGGTAATATCTGTATCAAAACAGAAGTCACATTCATAACATCATAATCTCTCTCAATATTTGAATTTTCAAAACTAGAGACCAACTCTTACACCTTTTTTTTTTTTTTTTTCATTTTTCATCTATTGCGATTTCGATTTCACATATTCAAATTTATTGTCTCAGACAAAAATTTCATTTCAAGACTTGACAATAATATATCTTATATATTTTATATTTAATTTTTAAAAATTTTTATGTTAATTATTTTAAATTTTATATTTGTAATTTAAATTTTGTATTAATTTTTTAAATTTTTACGTTTTAAATTTTAAATTTGTATATTGTCTATTTCAAATTTTATGTTGATTAATCGTTTCAAATTATATATTTCACATTTCAAGTTTTACACTAAATAAGGTAAGATACATGAGATGTACATTGATCAAGTCCCAAATAATAAGATATTTGTTAATTAGATAGTAAGTTGGTGTAATATTTAATATTAAAAGTTATACAAATTCTATAAACTTGATTAGTCCAATGGTATATAAATATTGTAAGAAATTTTATATAAAATTGAGGCTCTTTATCTTAACTCATATAATATACGTGCGTGTTTGTTGCCAATATGGGTGATTTTAAAATGTGAAATTGTACTGTTATAAATTTGTATTTATTAAAATTTGATTCCATAATCATTTATGTAAATAATTATTAAAGATAAAATTAATTATTTAAGAGAATTGAGTAAAATTTTACCTGTTAACAACTCTTTATATCAACTTTCAAGATTTTTTTTTTTGAATTTGAGTTGTGCAAAAGCCAAATATCATTCCTTGAGCAATATAATTTGTAGATATACAACTTTAAGTATAAACACACTGCAAAATCAATTATTTTATAAATACACTTTAATTACTATATTTTAAAACTAAATAAAAATAAAATAATATTATTGTATTAAGAATACTTTAATAAGGCAATTAATAAGTGATACAGTAAAAATTTCTCTTGAAAAACCTATCCAAGTACTCAAGTAAGACCATCTTATATAAAATGTTTGGGAAAAAAGAAAACTAATAAATTAATTTAAAGAATTGGAATAGAATATTTCTCCATATACTGTAAATAATTATTGTTTATTTTTAATGATATAGTGAAAAAAAAAATGTTTTCTTTACAAAATAGTTTCTATAGCCTCAAAATTGTTGTTGACCTGCTTAGAAAAGGAACACTCTCTCTATTTTGTTGAATTTGTAGCTCATATTTGATAATAGGAATAGTATATTAAAGTATGCAACGCCTCAAAAGAATCTAAGTATTGTATAAATATGTTGTATGATTAATGTATATGTCACACCCCAAAATTTGAAAGAGTTTGAAATGTGATTTTTTTTTTAACTTACAAAACTTAAATTATGAGAAAATATTAAAAATTTAACTAATATAACTTTGAAAACATTTCCTAATAACAAAATTATTTTTGAACAATTTACAAAACTTAATAACATCAGATATCTTAATATTAAAAAATTATAAGATAAGAAAAGTTTAGCCAAATTCATATAATATGTGCTTAACCTTTTAATTATCTAAGAATCATAATAAACTAGATGAATTTTAAGCTCATGTAATATACTAGTTTTTTTTATATACAATGCATGCACATAATATGATATGAGATAAAATTATAATAGTTTTAAAAGTTTCATAACGCTTAAATACTTTAGAAGTTTCTTTCAAAATTTAATAAAAATATCTCTTTTCAATTATTATTTTGTAGGACTTTAAATATTACTTATCATTGATTGAGTTAACATCACTTGTCAATAGCATATCGTATATGAGATAAGTGCAAGTGCAAGTGGGATATATAATTTTTAAAAACAATATACACTTATGTTTGAAAGTAAGAATCACACTCTTACCTTAATTAGTGGTGAGTCTTCTCATATGCATAAATATGTCCTCACACGAATGTGAAAACACACTATATCTAAAATTACCCATAAAAGTCTTTCCCACGTCATAATCATATCAAACTCAAAAAAATGGCTACACTTATAAAAGTTCTTTATACACTTATAATTGCTAAGTAAGTAATGAAGTTTAATATCTGAGCATACAAATTTTAATTTTAATAAATTTTTTTTTAAAAAAATACTTTCTCATCACTTAAAATCAAATGCATATGTTCATACTTCATTGTCCATGCACATAACTTACAATCAATCATCTATGTAATTACATCACCATGAATGACCACATAATACTTAATATTGTAAAAATATTACTTTCGTCATAGTATATACTGATAAATGCTTTTAAAAACATAATCAAACACATAAATATGAGTTAAAAGGAAGAGAAATGTAAAGCACCCGACAGAAAACAATGGTATTTTATATTTCAATAACCTAATCTTACAAGCTGAATACAAGGGCATTTATATTGAAGCAATGAAAACCCTACTAAAATAAAAATCTTTACAACTCATTGGTGAGGTGGCTTAGTACTATATACTAGCTATTATTGAAATTTTGAAAAGCAGTGAGGTGGTGAAAATATGGTGTGCATGGCATAACAGCAATCAGTAGCTGATATGGTAGGCTTTGTTATTTTCTTTGCTAGCTACACTTGGTAGCAGTTGGGTTGATGATCTTGGCAAGTTTCTCAACAATACGTTTATTATAATTTTTTTTAAAAAGTTTAGTATACTTACCTTTTAGCGATCACAACAAATATTAATTTAAAATTTTTAACATATAATAAAAAATTAGTACTATGCCTTGTGTGTACTACTAAAACGTATAATATAACTTATTAAGCCTTAATTGTACAACTTATATTATCCAATTTATTTAACAATTTAATATTTCTAAACTTACTGAAACTAACCTTATATTATTTAACAATTTTTCTTGTACCTTAAACGAGATTATTTTCTAATAAATTTTAACATATTACTTAAGAAACATAATCTAAGATCAAATAAAAATATCAAGCTCTAACCTTTTATAAAACTAAGTTTTCTTATATCTCAATCATGATCACTTATCCTAATAGTGTCAGAAAATATATTGAACAATTTCAAATCTTTTATATTTAAAAAGTATAACATATTTTTAAATGTTATAAAATTTTTCATAGATAATAAAGACATGTAAATAGTAAAACACTAAAAGTTTTGAATCTAAATTCATTCTTTAATTACTTTAAATAAATTTTGTTTTCAAAATTTTAAATTTTATTAAATAAAAATTGACAATGAGTTATATTCATTCAAAATTCTATAACAATTTAAAGATAAAGAATTTGAATATAAAATTTTAGTATGATATAATGCACATAATTAAAAATTATTATAAAATATTTTATAATTTTTTAAGACGATTTTGTTAACTAAAATAATTTTGTCATTTAATTATTCTACAAAAACGAGTAATTCTCAAAATCTTTAAGTCAAATTTAAAAAATTATTAAACATTATAAACTTAATATTTTTTAATGAAACAAAATTCAAAATAACTGTACAAATATCTAGTTTATTTATATAATCAGTTTTATTAAATTCATAATATATGATTTTACAAAATTCATGAACTAAACTACTATCATACATCATCTATGAGAAAATTACTTTTTCTGTATTATCTCTTCACAAATAATAATCCTTAGTTCTTAATTATAAAAAATTAAAATCTAAACACCCAAATCAGGTTATCGACCCTTTTAATTTTCATCTTTCATGCAAAAGATATAACCATAAAATTCTTGGTCTATAAAGTTTTATAAAATAAATTTACTAATTTAACAAATTATATTTGTTACTATAATATTATTTATGATTTGCAGGTGTTACAGTATAGATTTATAATATGTGTCTACTCCAAACCCAGTTGGATGCGAGCTGATCTGACACCCCAAATCAGGTTATAGACCCTTTTAGTTTTCATCTTTCATGCAACAAATATAACCATAAAATTCTTGGTCTATAAAAATTTAATAAAATACATTTACTAATTCAACAAATTATATATTTAATACTATAATATTATTTATAATTTGCAGGTGTTACAGTATAGATTATAATATGTGTCCGCTCCAAACCTAGTTGAATGTCGAGTTGATCTGACTCAACCCCCTTTAGCTTTCGCAATTCCACTGCTGCATTAGGCCAAAAAAACATGGTACTGGTCTCTTCATTTTTTTATAGTAAATTTCATTGCTTCTCTCCGTAGTTTTTTTGTTTTTTAATTTGCAAAGGTCTTTCACATATATTTATTAAGTGTTTTTCTCCTTTTTTGTTTGCCTTTATTCAATTTCGTATTTTACAATATATTTTGATAGGCCTGAGTAGGAACGAAGTCTCGTTATAAAATGATTTTTCGAAGATGGTATATCGTGTGCTTATTTGATAGGTTACAATACGTACTTTCGATGCATTACACTTTCTACACTAAATTTGAATCAACCATGTGTGTGTATATACAATTTTTATTCCAATAAGGCAGTAAGATTTGTGTTGTATTATAATTACTAACTCGAACAATCAATTGGAATTTGCTACTGTTTTTAATTTCTATTTAATGTAAGCGAAAGAGTCATCAAGTGATTGTACAATGAACAAGAAAAACACTCATGATAACGACATTGCTAAACTATAAGCAACTGGCAAATAGTATTGTATATAATTCTAGTCACAACAAGGAAAAGAAAGAGTGTAAAACTATTTGAGTTTCATTTAATCATTTTAGAGGGAAATAACAAATAAGAAGAGATCAACACACGAAGAATGTCCGATAAATTTTACCCCTATTGACTATACTTGTCGAGTAATTAATGTATAAAACCAGTTCATCACTTATCGATCGATGTAGCCTCCGATTCCTTCTAGCTCCAGATTCTAAGCATCCGAATAATTAATTTCTACTCAAATCTTCTTTACAACTGAACCCGTAGAGACCAAAATCTAAGAGTGATGAAGAACGGATTCACTATGAATATTGACTAATTTACAAAACTCTGCAGGATTTCCTTCCGAATAGCCTCGCAGAAGTCTGAAGGTTACGCACTAATCTACAGTTAGAGGATTCTTGATGTAATAAACCTTCCTGGAGTCACAAACTAAACCTTTCCATCCGATGAAGGAAGAGTTTTATCAGTTTGAATCGCCGCCGTCGACGATGATGTAGATACAGCATTTGTGCCTTTTGAAGGAGCTGAAGAGGGACTAGGAAGCTTTTTCGGAAGCATTTGTTCCCAAGAAGCTTTAGGAAATCTTGCTGCTTCTGCCGTAGAAACAAAAATGAAACCAAGAAGAAAAAGAAGAGTAAAGAAAAAGCAGTACTTGTGCTTCAAAGAAACTAACATGTTTGACGAGTATCAGATGCTGCTGCACGAGAAGTCTCTGCAGATCTCGTTCTACTTTGAAACATATATCTTCAGAAGCAGCTTTAGAGAAGTTCTTTGCAGCAGACATGTTGAGTGATGCAAGGAAATTGCCAACTTCGTTTGTTTGAAGAAAGCTGTGTCAATGGCAGACAAAGGAGCATTTGATAATTCTAAAAACCCGTTGAGCAGCTCACGCCGTTGCTCTCTTCGAATTAATTGGTAGAAAATCTTGGTGTGTGTGAGAGAGAGAAAGGGTGAGGAATTTGAGGGATTAATTAAACTAATCACATAAATTGGACCACTCATTTTGCTGGGTATTAATTAATTAATTAATTAATTAATAATTGTTTAATTCTTATACTTGTGGTAAGAAATCTTCTTACTCAGACTTGTCCAATTGCTATCATTAGTAATGCCTCTCCGACATAATACTTAAATGTTTAAAGTTATTTTTCTTAATTTGTTTATTAAACTCATTAATCATTACAGACATTGATGCATACTAAAAGCACACGAACTGAGCTTCCTATTAAAGTCAATGAAGAGCTAGCTAGCATGTGTTAAACAATAAACAATTAGCAGGAAAAGCTTGTCCTTTAGTTAATTAATTAATTATGTGGTTAAAGGAAAACCCCACCTAAACCCTAAAGTTATAAATAAATATATAAATAATCATTCCTCAAATTGAATCATGCAAACATGAGGAGAGGAGAGGACAGTGGTGTTTTAATTTGATTGAGTTTCAGATAGCTCAGAAGCCAGACAAGACATTCTAAAAGAAGACCAAAGGAAAGCATCTTTCACACTTTTTGTATCCTCCTTTGCCAACAATCAAATTACCTTCTTACAATATTAATCCAATAGAAGTGGTAGGGTCATTTTGTCCCTGTCTTGGTCACAAAAATTGCTTTCATAAACTTTTATATAAAATTTTACCTTCTTCGCGTAAAAACAAAGATATCAATTCATGTTTTAACACTAATTATTAGTAATTAAATATTTTATTTTTAATCTTGAAATTCTTGGGGATCCTGTGTGCAAGTTAAGGACTTAGTTTGGAGATTCGAGTGAATAAAAGCTACTCCATGACTGTGTCAATTGAGAAGATATGGTCCGATTTGAGATTAGATCATGAATTCAACTATTTTGCTGGGTCAACAGCGTTTCATGGCATTGCTGCTGAAATATCCAAAAATAAGATGGAACATATCTTCCTCGGATGTTCTGTCTGACAAATTCTGTCAGCCTGGTGGCTTCACACACCATGATTATGCACTGTTGCTTTCTATTAAATATATACTCATCGGGGCTGGCTAATTCTATAAACTACCAGAATGTCCATCATAAGCACCTGAAAAAGTTTTTCTTGCCAGGATTTCAAAGAAGAAATAACAAGTTTTTGCAAAATTAGTAATTGCCTTTGCAGTTCCGGCGAGAAGATAGTTTAGAATAAGAATGGATGTGAATTTTCATTTGATATTTGTATGAGGATATATATATATATATATATATATAAAACAAAAAGCTAATATAATCAGAAATCCCTTCTATTTTAGAAGGGTAAAAATAATGACAGAAAATTACAACTTCTAGTGAAGAACTTACATCTATAATGCATATTATGGATTATAGGGAGAAGATTAATACCTAATAAGCAAAAATTTCAAGTTGTGTAGCACGTCGGAGAGTTAAACATACTTGTCTTGGAGCTTTGTGCCTAAATAATGGCTGATAAAATGCTCTGTTTCCTTGGGACGCCAATAAGTATTGTGAGCACAAAGCAGTCCTTGACCGTCTTTGGTAAAAATCATTCGGATTTCCCATTTATAGATTTAACCAAATCCTCAATTTCACCAATAGTTTCAGCATTGTCCAGGACAATCAGGTTTCCATATGGCCTCAGTATCCGATCAACTTCTGCAATAGCTGCCTTTATGTTACACCTGTGGCCAGTGAACCGCATTACATCAGAGCAATCAGTGGGCTTACCATTCTAGTTGAGAATCATAACTGTGAAAACTGCAATATTTAAGACGAATATCATAAACATTCGGACAAAAGCTCATTTTGATAATAGAGAAGAGATGATCAGCATGAACAAGATCGAAAGATCTGGGGTACGTGTTGAAGGATTCACACCAATCATGATATAACCCAAACAAACCCCGTTCATAGATGATTGGAAGTGTGTCTAGAGAGTTAACTGGGACTACATTCATAGCCCACAATTTCAAGTCTTTCAACGCTGCAGCAAACCTAACATCACAAAAGCCAAAAAATAAACCTCCAACCATATTCTTTATTAGATTTTATACATACATGAAGGAAACAGTAAAATTACTTACCCTCCATAAACAGCTCTCATGTCCATGACATTCCTCATGGAAGACCAGTTGATTCCCAATCCATTCAAACATGTATTAGAATGCAACCAATAAGGTGGTTTCTCAACCCTCAATGGCCACTGGACAGGCCAACGAGACCCACGCTCTGCTGCGTCTACTGGCACTTTGTGCATGCATGCCTAAAGTGGTACATTCCTGACAACATACATCCACAAAAACAATTTATTGTAATCAGAACTATCACTTCCCAAAGAAATTCGGAGGGTTCTCCCTCCCCAGCTAAGCCTGCTTGAACTCTTGGGCCAAAACATTCAAGAATGTACAAATAGAAACTGCGTGAAAATGCAGTTGTCACAAAATGAATGTGTAACTGACCAATAGTTTTAACAGATACTAACATTGCTGAATCAACATTTGGCATTTGAAATATAACAATCGAGCAAAATGCCTGAAAAACAAACAGTGGTATAAAAAGGCTGAACACCTACATGATGACATTGAGACAAGGCTGTTATTCACTGTAATTTTCTTTTTCTTTGTTTTGGATAAGAAGCAGAAGAATATATATTTGCCAATGTTTGAGCATCATTCTGCATTGATCTTGATTATCGTTTTAGATGTCTTCAAAATCTTATTACATGATTCCAGTGGTCTCATTCAAATGCAACTAATACCATGACAGAAACTAATTTAGAAGGTAAGTACCAGGCAGCGTTAGGGTCATCGACTCATCCTACATTGGAGGCCCATTTTGAGGCCTTTTATTGTAACACTCATTAGAAGTTAGCTTTCGAAATATTGCCACACCAATACCATTCAACTTGTCCTTCTTAATTGTCTTCAGATCCCAGCATATTGACTTTGTTAGCTCAAGCATTGCTGCCATCAATCATAATGAAGAGAAATCGAAAGCATGTTAAAATCAACCTCCTAATGTCTCTTGAGGGAAAACTACACAACATTAGAATTTTTGAATACCTTTCCAAATGCCAACATCTTCTGGTAGTTTTTGGTATACTGAGTCGCAGACCAGACAAAATACCCACCAGGTCGCAGAACATGTTTGAGCTCCAAAAGAAGCTTCCCACCTAAAATGTGCATCAAAATGTATCACTAAAATAAGAAAAGAAAATTAAACAGGATGAATAAGAATATATATATATATATATATATATATATATATATTAGGAAAAAGAGAGAAAGAGAAAGACAGAGAACCTTCAATATGCCAAGGAACCCTGCAACGGGCACAGTGGACAACATCAAACACCAAACTGGGAAAAGGTAGTCTCTTATTGCCCATAACAGATAACATGGCAGGGATTCCCCACTCAAGTGCAAATTGCACTTGAGCTTCATGCTCATCGTTAGGGGCAAATGACATTGCAATAACATCTTTTTCAAAAAGATAACCTCCAAAGCTGGCCATGCCACAACCAACATCCAATACTACACGGCTTCTGTTCCCCCATGCAATATTAGAAGAGACTGCATTATCATTACAAATATGCATATTAAGATATAGCAGTCAGAAAAGAATCAAATTTCAACCACCACATAATTTCTTTGCTTTGGTCAACCAACAGCAGCTCTAAAAACTAAAACCCCAAACCAGTTATGTGTCCTCTTGAGAATTGGAGAACTAACGGGGTGAAGGGAGGACATAAAAAACAAAACAATAATAGTAACAAGCAGAGTATGCTTGAAAAATTTTCAAGATAATGTAACCAAGGAGATATCCAAGTTATCAAATTTTGAATTGCAAGTACCGTGTCACTAGTAATAGAATGCAAGAATGAAAAGAAAATTAGATAGCACATCAGATTGAATGCCGGAGAAACTACATTAGGTGAAAAAGTAAGTATTATCCAATATTTAAATGGTCCAAGAGTGTCAAAAGCGGCCATACATGGATATTAAAGCACTGCATAAAAGGAAAAAACTACAACTTGAAAGTGCAAACGACTATACTATAGTCCTTATCTCCTCCAGATGTGCGCATTTTGTTAAAATCTAGACCACCAATTCTTTGTATAAAGGGAATAAAAGACAAAAATTTATCCAACTGTTGAGGTAAAGAATTAGACAATCAATGCATTGGAATTCACGTTGTTTTTTCCTTCTAGCAATTCAGTATACAAACAGTTCATGGTTGATGGCCCTGATTTTAAGACAATAAGAACATCCACACCAAATAATTTTCACACACATACATATTTAACCACTCTCAAGCAAGAACATCCTTACTTTTGTAAAATGCAAATCGAAAAATAAGAGCTATCATTCTCCCACACTTCATTTATAATAAAAAGGTTAAAAGGTGATTTTTTAAAAACTTGTTGGCTTGCTATGGTGATGTCAATTGACAAAGACCAAGCTAATAAAACAAAACAAGTGAGGTATTTGTTAATATGACATTAAATTTATTACATATGCATTTTATGTAAAATTAATTATTTTACTTAAAAAAAATTTCTTATACGTGCACGCGTACACACACACACATATATATATATATATATGAAACTCGAAATAATAAATTTTGTGTTTTAAAATGTGCATTTGATAAATAAAAGATTATAATTTTTTTAAAAAAAAAAAGACAATTTTTTTTTATTAGCTTGCATAGGCATGCTCTCTACAAGCATTCACTCTAGCCAAGGAACAGCCTTTTAAAAATCATGTTCATATTCATTATATTTTTTTATTATTAATGAAGAATAGGAGAATCCAACGCCACTCATTTCACTATCCACCTTTTACAAAAGTAAAGATGTCCTTGCTAGAGAATTGTGTTTTATATATATATCATTTTGCTTTTTTACTAGCCAATTTTCACAAATAATCAAATTTCCAGAGATGTACACTGTACAATGTATTTGTAAAGACAACAAGAGTTATGCAAAAGGCGCATATATGTTGTTTGTACAAACACCACGAGCATATTTTTACAAAAAGAAGCATCAAAAATAGTCAGACACACCATGCATCATGCACAGTATATAGCTATGTTCCCATAGTTTCTGATATGCACATTCATACACAGTATATACAGACACAAAAACATAAAAGTGGTCTCTTTTTATTATAACTACATAAAGGCAGGAGATAGCTTATAAGATAAACTGGATCAGCAACCAATCAATAAAATTAAGAATAATCCACATATCAATAGGAGCTGGTTGCAGAAAAAAAAATAATAGAACTGAAAAAGGCTTACCTTTTGAATAAAGTCAATGTAATGAAGAGCACCATGCTTAAACTGAGTTCCACCACCAGGAAAAGTAAGGTATTCACCAGTAAATTTAACCCAACTCTGGTGCCCCTTAACCTCTGCAAGCTTTTTGTGTGGAACATTATAGTACCATATCTGTACCGTACAACATAAGAATATTTTTGTTATTCAGAATATAATTTTATACCTTATCTCTGCTTTTGGGCCACTTAATTGAGCGTTTATATCCTTCTGGTAAAGGACAACATAGGTGGGAGCTTGATCAGGGCAATGCCTTTCTCGATGTTCATAATGCTTTGTACTCGTAAGCTTTCTAATAATAGCTTGCCAGTTGTCAAGGCAAGGGATGTAATCTGGCCCAGCAGTGGCATTACAGAGTTTCCAATGATGAAGTTGGTATTTAGATATGGAAGATTATTGTGATTTTTTCTCATTCTGTGACTCAATAGCTTGAGTTGACCAAGCCCGATTTTGAGGGTCAGTTTCATTCAAAATTTCTGACAGGTTACCAGCCGGGAAAATCTCAGTTGAAGGCTGATCCTTTTCATGACTTTCCATGTCATTCTCACCAGTATTTTGGTCTGAACTCTTATTCTGATATTGAGAATTCTCTCTTTTAGTCTCACTAGCCTCCCCTGACACAGATTTATTTTCATCCAAGCTTTCCTCTGATTCGGTCTGCTAACTTTTATTCGTTTCACCACCTTCAGCTTCTGTTTCCCTAGCTTCTGAATTCGAATCTCCAACTCCACTTTTAGATTCTCCATCTTCCCTTTTCCTGTCTTCATCATTTTCAGCCTCTGTCTTAGGTTCCTCTTCAGACTCGGTCTTTTCATCAGAACTCTCCTTCACTAAATTCTCATCCTGATTTTCGTTAAGTATATTTTTAGACTCCCTTGTCTCTTGATCGCTCTCTGGCACACTCTTCTCTTCCTGGTTATCTTCCAACCTGTTCTCAGATTGTTCTTCGGGCACATCATTGCCATCCCCTTTAGTATCATCCTCTTCTAAGTCACCCGAATCTTCTTCAAATGTCTTAGAAACCTTCTCAGTTACCATCTGTTTCATTTCATTCATAACCTCCCCAGATGCCAATTCTGAATTCCGAACGGGTACAACCGATGATGACATTAACGTCCAAACCCCAACCAACCCAAAACCTAGAAACACAACTATAGTAACTGTCGAACAATAACCTGATGAATTCCTCCCGTCAACTTGGGAATACTTCCCCACAGCCATGTTATTTGCGTACAAATAACCCCAATTAGATACACCAGAGTAAAGAAAACCAATATATTACCCACTCATCAAGACAAACTTCCTGAAATCAAACAGAACTGAGCTTTTCAGTAACTCTTAAAAGTCTACAACATAAAAATTACAAAAATAAATAAAAATTGTGATGGATGATCTGAGATAATTGAAATTTGCCAAGAATTCTCATGCTGATACTGGTTATCAATGGTAATAAAATCTTTTATGTTGCAACAGTTTGTTAACTGAAACCAAGCAAAATGAATCTATGATGCATATCTTGGGGAAGAAGCTAAAGACATCAGAATTCACACTCATTTTGTTTTTGTTTGATTTTGATGAAAACCAAGATTTGATCTTTTCTCGATATTCTTGATGGTTGAATGGATTTCCTTAAATCCCTTTTAACCGCTGTTACTCTTCGGTTTACAAGATTTCCATTTTCGTGCAGGCAATTATGACAATGAAAATAATGATGATTTCTGTGAAATTTGAGTACGTTATTTGTCTTTCATATTTGTATGCGCGCGAAAATAAAAACAATCAAAACAAACACCTATGATAATTAACATTACAGATCTAAACAAACAAAACTCGCAGTTGGTCTTCTGCATTTACTAACTGGGTCGAACGAATCATACAGAATAGCTAAAGAGGAGCAGATCCATAGGCGCAACAATGTATTGTAACACAGATGTTTGATGAACGGCCTTCTTTAACTCTGCCTCGAATTTGACTGGTTCCAGCAAAGTAAAATGGTGATGGGAGTTTTTGTATCAGAAAAAGGAAAATGTCGAGAATGACAGTCTTGTAGAAGCATTTGACAGGAGTGAGAGTGTTCGATGAATTCTGCGTTTTACTAAATTAGCAGCGCAAAGGACAACAGAAATTACGTGATTTGGTTATGCAGCTCAGCCAGACTGCAATCGGTATGCAAATTTGTAACATGAAATAGAACGTGAATTTGAAATAACTTTTGGGTTTTTTCTTACAAGGTCCAATAATTGAGTTTATTTACATTTTACCCTGACTTAAAAAAATTTTTCTATTCTGAACCAAAATTTTGTATTTGAGCGAAAATACCCCCAATTATCCTTCAGTCCATCTCTCAATCAATGGATGAAGGTTATTGAGGAACCTCGGTAAAATTCAATGATCCGTAGGATAAAATTCTTCAAAAAGTTTTGTTGTCACTTATATCTCTCAAAAAAAAATTTTTAAAAGATAAAATTTTATCAAAAAATAAAGCTTAAATTTTATTATTATTTATCTTCTTCTTCAATTCATCGATACATTTAAACCATAATAATATATCTAAATTACAACTATACATTTAAATCACAAAAATTATAATTAAAATATATTATAAATTAATTTTTTTAACTATTTTAATTTAAAAATTAAACCTAAATCAATGATTGACAACCAAAAACATAATTATGCTCCACTCTTGTACAATAACAATTCTAAAATAAGATTTAGAATTTCAATTCAGCAATAACTCTAACACAAAATTTAGAATTTTAATTCTAACAATTCTTGAGGAAAGTTTAGATTTGTTTATTTGACAAAGATTTTATGTATGAGTTTGTAGTTGAAAGGAAACCAAAGGAATTAGGGTATTTTTATCCAATAAATATATTTTTTAATCAAATTTATTAAAAAAAAAAATTTAAACTATTATCGTTAATCGATCTTAAAATTGAATTTTTAAAAAAAAAAAACTCACAAGTATTATATGGCATTCAAAATATAATGTATAAGATCAAATAGATAATATTATTTAATAAATTAATATTTTAAATTAAATAAATTTTATCATTTAACAGATTAATTTTTTATATTAATGGTGGGTCATGAATGAGGTATGATAAAGACTGTTTTTTTAAGCAAGGCCTAATAAGCCCAGTAGGCCCAATTAACAGATGGACTTCCTTTTTGTGTGGGTTTGAACTTAAAGCATTGTAGCTATGGACAGAACATCCTTTTTGTCTGGGTTTAGACTTCAAGAATTGTGGGTATGGACAGAACAACAGGCTCTAGCGTAGCCACCTCATCACATTATCCACAAGTTATCAAAAATACAAGAAAGTACGATGACGTGGCAAACTTACCACTCAACAGCCAATGAGAACTCAACAAACAAGCTCTGAAAAATAAAAATGAAAATTTCAATAACATGTGGAGAGAAAAAAAGCTTGAAATAGATTTTGTACTCGAGTGGACTGCAAAATGAATATTGCAGACCATAAAAATTCAACCATGAACGCCCATCCTCCACATAGTCATCTCTTTCTCTTTCCAAATTGAAATGCAAAGAGAAAGAAGAAGAAAAACAATGGTGGGTTGTGAAAAATGAAGAAGAATAGAAGGACTGAGGGGTTGTTATGCTTCTTCCATGGCCTGTCATTCTGCTTACTATTATTCTGCCTTTTCACATTCACCAGTTACAGATTTGTCTGTCAACAGCACAAACTTCAAGCATTCCAGAAGATCTAATTATAAACCTGTTCAGCTTTCTTGTTTTAGAAGCAGTAGAGCTTCTTACAATACTTTTGTCTCTGAGGTTTTTCTTCTTTAACTCCCTCTTCACTTTCTGTTGTTATGTTCTTGAATAACATAACGGCATTGTCATATTTTGAGGTATAGGCTGTTAGTTAATTCGCAGGACTATCATTTGTTTTCGTACATTATTTGTATTTGAGAAATCCTTGGTTTAGGGGTCATCATCGATAGACCAAAAAGATAAAATGGAATTTGTATGACTTGTTTCTTTCTGTTCTTTTTTTTTTTTTTTTTTTTATCATTGTTGATCATTGGTAATTGAAGTTCTGATTAGATTAGTAATTTGTGAACCTGCTTGGTATAATGACATGGTATTTTGCAAAGAAATTTAAATAATGCCTTATTGGTGGTATGGAAAAATCACTATGACAGTATCACGATTTGAGCAGTAGTTGATGTAATGGGTTATAGGACACATGCTTCCTTTGAGATTGTAGACTTGTAGAATTAATTTGATGAATTTTTAGGAAAGATCGGTTTAATAATATACCTCTATAGTTGCCAAGCTGTTACTACACAAGTATATCTCTTAGAGCTGCAATTCTCTCTTTTAGCGCTAAACTGTTAAGAAAAGATTTAGTTGGAATGTCAAATTAGATTTTGAGCTTTTGAAACTGAAAATTCCTCATTAGCATAAATTTCATTTTGTAGTTGGGGAATTAGTAATTTGTAGAATTTGTAGAATTCTTGAAATCATCTGTTGAGCCCAACAAGGTGTAAGATTGGTGAAATTTTCATCCTTTCCTTCCTGCTTCCCTCAGGCAAGTAGTGGGAGCTAGCTATATGGCTTTACTCATATCTAATATTTTTGTGAAAAAAAACAAACACTTAGCGAGTTGCTGTTTAATCTATTCTAACTTCTAGGCTGCAAGGCTTTTGGGTCCTCCGGCAAGTTTCAAAGCATCAAAGCTGAAAGTGGTATTTATGGGAGAGGGGATGAATGATCAGTCCAGAATTCTCCCAAGGACGTACATCCTATCCCATTGTGACTTTACTGCTAACTTAACCTTGACTATCTCTAATGTCATCAACCTCGAGCAGGTACACCTTCTTATTACTTGATAATTTGGCATTTGAACTTTCTACACTATGTCAGAACTGCAAATATCATGTCAGATTTACTTATAATTAGCATAAATGTTGGTTAACCTTCCAAATTGCCAAGAATTTTAGGACTAAAGAATGTGTTTATGTCAAGATTACCCTTCAAAGACATCCGAATCTTTGTTTGATGTCTGTGTTTTTGATGTGTCCATGACAGTTAAGAGGGTGGTATCTCAAGGATGATGTGGTAGCTGAGTGGAAGAAAGTGAGAGATGATATGTGTTTGCACATCCATTGCTATGTGAGTGGCCCCAATATCTTGCGGGACCTCACTGCTGAGTTTAGATACCACATTTTCTCCAAGGAAATGCCTTTGGTAAGTTTTTTTCCTGCACTATATCCTGGCCTGTAATTGTGTCCCATGTTATATAAAGAGAACTTGAGGATAATTTGGACACGCCTATCAAGTTTTCACTATGGCATCGTGCACTATCGCGAAAAGTTGTGTTGATCTTATGTGGTCGCTAAATATCTACCATCCTATCTTTTGTTGCAAAATGTTCTTGATGTTCCCACGAGGACTGTGACAGCATTATCTGTTTCCTACAGCTGGAATCAATCACTTGTGTCTTCACACCTCACTCCATCACTCTCAAGTCATTTATGAAGAATCTCCTTTCGGTTCATGTCTCTCCTTGCTAAATTGCTAATGATGATTGTAATTGCTTAATGTATACTGCTTGACTGGAATTTCTGTTTGAATGCAAACAGGTTCTTAAGGCTGTGTTATATGGAGATTCATTGCTTTTTAAAGAACATCCTGAGCTGATGGATGCTATTGTCCGGGTTTACTTCCATTCTAGCTCAAAAATTTACAATGGCATGGAATGCTGGGGACCACTGATGGATGCAGCAGAGGTATATCAGCTAGGCACCTAAATAAATTAGATGTTTATAATCGATACAATTTCCCTGCTGTTTCTTGATAATGACAAAAATTGTCATATGTTAATCGCATTGATTTACCTAAAAAGTTAGATGTCAGATTGGACATCTACATCAGATTATCTATGATTTATTTAGATTCACCAAACAACTATGTATTTAGTTGGAATTACTTGATATTTAATTGCATGAACAAAGTAAATTGTTAATCTGTTTATTTGATGTTTATTAGGGAAGACTTGAGGATCGTATTCAAGGTCAGTTGACTGCAAATACGGAAGGCTCCCGTTCCCCCAAAAAGTTGGCAAGACCAAATTCCATCTTCCAAGCTCTGTTTGCCCTTCTTCTTTAAATTACATTACACAAACAATACAATTTTAGCAGCTGATTGCTCGTGCCGAGGGGTGTAGCTCAGGTCAGAACCAACTGCAGATTCAGCTTAAATAGCAAAAACACCGAAAAAGATAAGTTCAATTGAGACTCAAAACTTAAGCTCAAGTTGCGTCAAAACATTGTTTTGATTCTTTGCAACTAATACATTTGTTCAATTGGAAGATATTGCTCACCATTGTTTGCAACCGAGTCATTTGTTCATTTTCCTATCTACGGCTTATATCTTCATTGCTCTGTATATCACTTGTAAAGCTGAAGTCTTATTTCAAACCTGTCTTTTATCTTATCTTATTAACTTCTATTTCTTGTGCTTTTTGGCATGCTTAAGCCTTGGAAAATTGTGGTTTAGTATTCTTCATAACTTTTGAATTGCTACTTAACCTAAATTTAGAAGCTTAAAACTCGAAGGCAACGCACTAAACAATAGTATTTAAGCTGTTTAACGATTACAGAATGTGTATGGTACAAAACCTTTGATATTAAACCACGATTTTGGCTTGGAAAGGTTAAATTCCTGGCAATGCATTCTGATACAGCATGTTTAGCAGCAACAAGCAACGTTTCCTTGCAAACTTCCAGTTCCAGATCGTTGTTTTCGATGAAATCTACGGAACAAACTAGAATCGTCAGTCACATTCTTCGTGTTATCCATGATAAGGAACCTTGTAAGCTCTGTGTAGAACCCATGTCAGCCATCAGAAAACTGGCAAACACATCCTGTTAACAAAGGAAACGCGTAGGACCTCAAATTACCTGAAAATGACTTTCCTGCCAGAATTTGAATATGCTCTTTTCTTGTCTACTATGAAACGTGGATGGTGACCAAAAATTTTAGGTGTAGAAAGTAGAAATCATTCAGAGTGTGACACATTAACTTGGCCATCAGTATCAGCAACGCGTAAACTCTCAAGGGAAATCGCCAAATTAGACTACGAAATACAAAATACATCATTTTCCTTGACTAACGACTTGATCATGGAATCTTTATTTCTCTTCTTCCACAAGATATAATACATCATTATAGCTGCGGAACTCTTTATTTGAACCCCCTGCCCTCTGCATGCATCTGTCATTTTCACTTTGCCGGCCTGAGTATAAAAATGCTTCTAGACTCTCTCTCTCTCTCTCTATATATATATATATATATATATTCTTGAACGTATATAATGAATTAATGATGGAGATTTCTAGTGATAATATATAAATTTAAGCAAAAATAATCGGGTAATAGAATTCTAACATTTTCTCCGAAGAAAGTTTTAGATTAGGCAGGTGTGCCATCTTATTTATATGTGCTTATCTAAGACAGTTTTGTCATGTATACGTTTAGTTTGAATCAAACCAATAACGAGAAAAGAATTAATATGTGTGTGATGGTTTTATAGTTAGTTTATTTTGTAAAGTAGGTGCTACGTATGACTTTCTCTTAATAATAATGCTCAGGATTCAAATCCTCACAGGTTCTATGACTTTCTCTAATTCTCCCACTAATGACAGTAGAAATCACTCCATTAAATTTTTGATAGATATATCAGATTTTCGGATAATGTTAATATAGACTCGAGATGCACTTCAACACTTGAAAATAAAAAAAAAAAAAAAAAAAAACAACTGCAAATATTCTATTAATTACATTAAAGGGAATATGGTGGAATATTGTTGAACTCCAAGAACATTCCATGGCTGCTGATTGCTTTTGATCTGAAATATGGAATCGATCAATGTGGGACAAGAAAAATTCATCACTGGTACGCAAGCAAATGGTCCTTTTCAATTCAAGTACATGGAAAATTGTGGAACTGAAATCTTGCTGCCGGCTGAAAACAATTTTATATTTTACAAGCTAAGACGAAAGCAAGAGATTGCTCAATTGGTAAATCTACAAAAACGTGTACAGGTGTTTGAAGTTTGTCACATTTTCCCAGTTGACTACTTGATCAAATTATCTGAAATTATATATATATAACGTTATATCTAACACGGAGAAAATTAATTTCGATAATCACAATGTTTTGACAGATTGATTGGAATCAAATAGAGATTTTATTTAAAAAAATAATTGTTGATTTAGTCATTGATAGGGATTTTTGTTCTGTTAATTAACTGCACGTTCTTGTTATATATTCAATCTGTTTCAAAACTTCCCCGCAGCAGCAATCGATCTTTGCTTTAATATTTGAGTGATAATAAAAATAATGAAGAATTGTTGTAGGATTGAGTATTCACAGTCGTGTGAAGTGAAGCCTGGAAAGATTGACAAGAACTACTGCATGGCTACACCCATTAGAGGAAGCATCAAGCGTCAGATCTTCAACGATTTGATCAAAGGAATTAAATCCGTAGCTCGGAAGATAAGTCTACTTCTTTGCAAATGCCAAAAACCCTAGTCTTAATATATTTCACTCCATTGTATTCTATTCACTGAAATCCAATCCTCTGTAAAAGCTACACTGTATTGAATTATGCATGGTATACAGTCTTGTCTGCTTTAATTTAGCATATGAAAGTATATAATGTAATAGGTGAAAAGGAAAGGATTAACTTCAAAGACAGCAGGCTGTGAATTTACAAATTATTATTATTATTATTATTATTATTATTTGTTGTTGTGATGAACAATTAATCATCTAGTAATGGGGATTAATAACAAGAGAAGTACAATATCTGGCCTGGGATTAGGCTTGGGGATGAGCAGAACACTGTTCATTGGTTGATGTTGATTGTACAAGCCTTAATTAAAAAATTATTTGATATAATCAACTAGAGAAACGATGTATTTGACTTCTGTATATGTCTGAAATTTTAAACATTTTTTGCAAACATGTTTTTGTGACTGATTCAAGATTTTAAATTACTTCAAATTTTTCATTCCATCAAAAACACAAAAAGCCTTGCTACATATTGACTCACTAAGTTTCAACTATCAATTATATACAAGGCAACAACCAACAAATTAGATATAGATACGCAAAATATACATATATATATATATATATATAATAATTTAATAAACAACGTTACTAGTTTTATAATAAGTAATGTTATTACATAACACTATTTGATTAATCTACAATTTATATGAATATAAAAATAAAAAAATTTTAAATTAAATTTTTGATTTTGAAGATCATTCAAATTTTTAAGTTATTGATTATATTTATATCTAATAATAAAAAAAGGGTGGATGAGTTTGCAAAATTAAGCATTATCACTAGATTGTACGAGATCACTAAAAAATAAAAAATTGTGTTTCAATTCTAATAAAAGAAAATCAAATTCAGAAATACATGCAGACTAGAGAAAATGTTGCTCTGTGCATGGAGTTAGCCTTAGTTGCAAACCGACGAATTCTATTGAGAGAATGGCACGTTAAGTTTGGTGTTTGGTCCAAAAGCCGACAGATAAAAAATAAAAACTTATTAGCATTAGTACTTGAGTAAGAAATAAGAGTTGGGTTTGGAATTATTTGCTGTTATTGAAGTGGTAGTGAATTGCATGAAAGTGGCACGAAGGTTCCTCATATTCACCAATTCTAACAGCAGAATATCACAAGTTAAAATACTTCAAGAACTCACTGCTTTTTCCAGTTTCATGCAGACAATATTCTCTCTTCTCTCTGAAACCAACACATAAGAAGAAGATGATTGCAGAGATTAAGAAGCTGGAATATTCTGATCAGTTCAGAAGAGAAGAAATGGATATTACTACAGACAGGAGACCAAACCAGAAATGTTCGGTTCCTCCTGTTAGAGGAGGCATCAAACGCAGGATTTTTGCTCTATTTTATGCAGAATTGAAGCTGGTTGCACAACGTCTCGTCCGTTATTATATTCTTACAGACTACAGATAGCCATATTTAGCGAAGCTTAGCTAGCTGAATCTTCGGTCCTGCCCTATCATTTACTTCTTTGTTTGTTTAACTAGTTACTTACCTACATATTTCTCTCTTTCTCTTGTGTGTCGTAAAGATGCTGGAAATAATGTTATTGTTCTTGTGATCTCACTTATTCCTTGCCTGTTGTGCATCTCCAGTTCAAGACTTCAATGTATCTCGGAGATCTATATGAAATCACCCCGGATGCAAGAACAAGTATCTGAATAAGGTGATGAGAAACTATACAACTTGATAATGATATACAAATTTGCAGCTAGCTAGAACCTGCATGCACTTGTTGTCATTAGGGTTAAATTTGCTCCTGCATTTGATGATTTTGATTGTATTTGATCCAGATTTCTTTTGAAAATGTCCCCAATGCATGTATGTGTGTGTGTGTATTGGATCTAAGATCCAAAGTTGTAGTGTAATATTTTCGGTTGGAATTGTCCATTTTATTTATTAACATGTCAAGCAGGAATCGGAGAAAAGTTCGTGGATTTTCGGCAATGATTAATTGTATCAGAACTAATGATTGTGAGAGAAAATAAAATGGAGAAAATGAAGGAATAAATAAATTCCATTATTTCCCAAATTTGCTGTATTTTCTACATAATCTTAATTATGTAATTGTTGGCACTTCTCGTAATCACTACCGTCTTCCAATATCCAATAATATATCATCGGTATTAATTAAACTCTAATTACTGCTAAGAAATGCATAAATAAATACTCCTCCTTTAATTCCAATTACCATTTTTAATTAAGTTGATCATATGCTTTATACATTCACAAGGCAAAGAAATTAACATTAGGACATTATCAAATTCTTATTCTTTGATGTAAAGAAAATGAGGTTGGATTGCCACTTTAATTATAAAATAAATAGTTCAATTTCAATCTAAAATCTCCTGTAATAATTTAAAAAAAAAAAAAAAAATTGGGTCAATTATTCAGATGACAATGTACCATAAACCTGATGCATTTAATTCAAACCCACTGTACGTAGAAGTAGATCTGGTGAAGAACAAGACCAACGAAAGAAAATAGAATTCAAGAATTCCTTCAGCACAAAAAAACACTTAAAAATACAAATAGAATCAGATTGTACACCCATACCCATTTACCGAGAGATGTATATACCCCAAAGTTTACTTTCAAAGATTTTAACTAGCTAAGAGTAGCCAACATTTTTAATGGTTTTAACTCGCTAAGAGTAGCCAACCCAGAATCCGAATTCCATAAACCATGTTTATTTGCATCATGTAAACCTAATACGATCTGATGCAAAACCTGAACCAACAATAAACAAGCTGTACCACCACAAGGACTCTACTCATTCAGTCAAGATGACCTATTATTGGGTTTGGAGGACGAGGACGTCTTGGCTCTTGCAAAGTCAAGTAGATCCTTGAAAAGAGCATCTTCAGGCTTTTCTTCGTTCTTAGGGGTGGTCGAATTTAGAGAGAGATTCTGAGTCTGTCCCACCAAATTGTCGTAAGCTCCCCTTGATGTGTTGCCTGGAGAACCTTGATGTTGGTCAAAGAATTGCTGACGCTGATTGTACCTGGAAGGAGGAGGGGGAAGGTTTCCGGCAGGCTGAGCATCCCAAGGAGGAGGCGGGAGCTGCTCTGCAGATTTGCTCAAGGGAGTTGGTTCATCGTACACAGGCTGTGAAGTGAACGGAGGTGATGAGCTAGAGTTACCAGCAGAGGACAAGGAACTTCTTGTTGGGGTCAATGGCAGGGAGGAATTTGAATGAGATTTAGTTGGAGCAGTAAAAGGAGCAGGTTCAGTTGTTTCATGATATGCTTCGGATTTGTAAGCATCACCACTGAGATAATCGATTGCGCCTGAACCTGTAATAACTGGCTTTTTCGATGAGGGTGGAGGAGGAAGAAGTGGGCTGACTTGCGTTGGTTCAGTCCTAGCACTAGCTGGTTTCCTGGCCAGCCCTTGTGAATTATCTCTTGATGATCTACAGTAATATGAATATACAAATTTGACATAATGCTTTAAAACGGAAAAAAAATTAAACAAAAGAAAACCTAAAATGTCAACTTGCAAAGTAACCTGTGAGCTAACTGGGCAAAATCATCTTCTGAATCATCATCATCATGATTAACATTAACAAGTGGCATAACTGGAGTTTCTGTTGATCCTGCTGTAGGGGTCCCTTTTGCAATGTCATCGTGCCGACGAAGTACACGCTGCAAGTTATCATTCAATGCCAATCCCTGGCATAGAAGTTCCTCGTCTCTAAAAGAGAAGCAATTTATAGATATTAAACGAAGGTAATCATTTTATAAAAGAATAAATGTGCATCAAACTCTTACGTAGTACTATTTACAAGAAGCATGACACGTTTTTGGTAGGATCGGCACTGATCAACAAGGTCAACGATAATTTCTTGCTTCACACCCTGCCCAAAAAACCAAGAATTATCTGAATCCCAGGGTGGTCGATGAATTGACTAAGCTTTTTTTCACTTCTATCCATGATAATTAACCAAGAAGCTCAGGTGAAAGAGAAGTTTCTCAACGGCAATCAAAACTCTCTCTCAACCTCACATGCATCTAAAACAATATATATATATATAATTATACTACATCAAACAAAATTAAGCATAGACACAAATTTAAAGAACTAAGAACATGACCGATGCCATTACCCAATTAGGCGCAGCTGAATGAAGCTTGTTACCACATTAGACACCAAAACAAATTAAAAGATATACAAAACCAATAAGATCGAGATAATCAATACACATACTATGCATATCTCCATATATGAGACAAATTTTTTATCAAATGACACTCCTGGATCCATTATTTTGCCGAGTAAAACTTAGAGTTCTTAAAATTAGAATAAGAACAAATACATGCACTGTATTCTTTTACCTCAAAACAATTTGTTTTTTTAACTTACTTCATACCCTACCACATTCCTCCCCAAGCACAAACATAAATTACAGAAAATCCCCCTTAGGGGTGTGTCGGAGACACAATCTCTGCAGCTCTTACTCCATTGTAAAAGAACTAACCAACAAGGCTTTCCCCTTGGGACACCTCAAAACATTTAATTTATCACTTAAAACTTATTAGCATAAAAATCATAACCAAGTGACAACAAAACAGCTGTTTATCCTTCAAAAGAAAAGCAAGAAAGAAAATTATACCTCGGGACTCTTGGGATCCAAGGCACCCAACATTTCCATTAACACATCAGCTAGCCCCTTAGCACTTTGAATCTCTGCCAAGCTGAAAACAACAAAGAAAACTAGCAGAGCTATTCTCGTACTGCAAAATTACAGACCACTAAAATATATGCATGCTAGTGCGTGTGCAGGAATGCACTAACAAACTGGAAGGACAGGAAGCTGCAATACAGGGATAGCAAGGTATGTGTGCACTTCCTTTTGTTGGACATACTTATTTGTATTGGTTAATTTTCCAAGGGATAAAAGTGTAAAACACATCCGAATAACAGAGGTGAATATGGAAAGCAAAACATCACACCATCCACATGCATGCAAACATTTGAATACAGCTTTGAAACAAGTGTGAGAACAACAGAACAAATGAATAAATAGAACAGAAAATAATCCAAATGATACCTGAGGCCAGAAGTATCAGACTGCAGAGAGGCCTGAATAGCAGCATCATCATATGTAGAAGTAGGATCAGCTATTGGCTGGGTTTGGGGTGGGGTAAAGAACGGTACACTATTCTCGGCCCGGGGAGGGAATTCAACTCCAGCAGCCTTTCAGTTATCAAATAGACTTAATTTAACAAAATGGATATTCATGGATCCATAGTACCAGAACATAGCCAGTCAAATTCAGAGAAGGAACAATAGCATCAGGCTGGAAAGAAACAAAAGATTTTCAAAAAACAGCAGGCAAGTGTCACATATGGTAACTGCTGATCATATTCCAAATATAGAATTATCCAATTGAGATTTAGAATTTTTTGGGGATATTTTTGCACAGCTGAGATATTTCATTGTAGAGTTATGCATGTACTTCTCATCCTTGTTTTTGAGGACTTCTAATAACCTCATTTGTACGTTTCTCTTATTGCTAAACATTGTTTTCTTCTTCAATTTCTCAGTTTAAAAAAAATAAAAATAAATAAAAAAAAAGAGAAGGAAAATGATAAAACCAACCAATTATCTCAACTAGATCAACTAGATCAATAGAGTCCTTTACTAATAGCTTCTCTTAGGGCAATATTAGATATATTTATTAATTTTCACACGATAATTCATTTCAAGGAGAAAAGCATTCATGGGACACTACAAATTAGATGTCAAATAGGGTAAGTCCAGAAACTAATGCCATATGAAAATTATCACACAATAGGCTCCAACCATCCACGTACAGAAACAATGTGCCACCACAGCTCTGCTTCTGAGGCTTAGAAAGTTTCCATTAAATTAACTATGATTAAAAAAAAAACTAAGATCTAATCACCCAAATCTCGACTGTGGATACACACACACACACACACACACACACACACACACACAAGAATTAATCATAAATAGGCAAGCAACATTACTAATGATTAAAGGTAAGAGTATGGCATTCCTATTACACACTATATACGTAAACTACAACTTCACTGAGAGCCCCTGCCCAAATTGGTCTATCCAGGAAGAACAGAGATCTAAAAATCAGAAATAAACAGACATTCAAATAAATTATAATCATATAAGAACTGATGCGGTAAAGTATAGATAGTCATCAACAGCAACAAACAAAATAAAGCAATTACCCTTAGTTCATTATATGCAGCATAGTATTGGGGATACCCTCCCCCAGGTCCCCCAAAAGCTTCCTGCCATGTATCTATTAAAATAAGTATCCTTTCCCTTACATTCAAGTCTGGCTGCACAATTGAATCAGAAAGATAAAACAAGTTAGTAACTGGAAATCACAAAAGAACAAGAGTCCAACAGATAAGCTGAGAAATTAATCACCTTCTTCTTTACTATTTTAACCATTTCATGTAAGATATCACGCTCCACAATCTGCTGAAATACACTGTTGCCACAATTTTTGCTGAGGGTCTCCAATGCCTAGTTGAAAATTTCCAGTACAAAACATTACTTAAAACAGATAGTTGCTTCTATGGCATGTGCACATGGCAAAACAACAATTACATTGTCCTATTGACATTATAAACAATAAACACTTGTGAACACCAATATTTCTGGCACTGCAACAAAGTTAATGTTAAAAATGATTTAGAAGTATGTGGTTCCTAATTTTACAATATGAGGACCACAAAGTCCTAATATTTTGATGTTTGCATAATTTACGACTTTAAATTAAACAAACATACAAGCCATGTATAGGAAGTTCCAATGGTGAAAAGTTACTTACAAATAGAGCCAGAAGTTGTACTTTAGGATTTTTACTACCCAGGCGCTTCTTCAATACCTTCAATGCATCTTTGGCTTGCCTGCAACACCATCACAGGATAATAATAAATACAAGCAAAATATTATGTAATTAAACTTTCAGAATTTCTCAAAGAGGAGTAGTCAAGGGCAGGTTCAAATTCTGACCACAACAATCAATAAGATTTCGAATAATTAACTAGGCATCTTGACACTCATTGCACGACACTTGGCCTATAGAAGTCTTGCTAGGAAACTGTAATACAAATAATAAATTTGTGAATGCTGGTATTCTCCACAACATAAATGGATATAAACACTTATCCTTCTAACATACACATGAGCTCTCGTTTAACAACCGAGCTCAGCATTTTATTGACAGCTCAACCATCCACGTCTGACAGAATGAAAAAAATTAACAGAATGTGACAATTCATCTTGGCTGAACTATATTAGTAAATGCCCCACATAACATAATATTTCTTGCCCAACCATGGCCTACAGAAGCTTCATTTGAGAGGTTTACGCATTGTAAAACATAATTCAGAGCTCTTCTTAGACAACCGAGGTCGGCATGTCATTGACAGCTCTACCACAGCTATATCTGACAGAATGGCAAGGAATAACAGGATTCAGTGACTTGAACTAGCCTCCACATATTCGTAAATGTACCATAAAATATCACTTTTCTTAACAAACCATAGCCTGGAGCTAGCTTTATTTGAGAGGATTACGCTACAAGTACCATACTGTATTAACGTAAATACACCTTCTAACCCAAAATCCGCCGTAGGACAAGACAACTCATCTCCCCAAACTTACATGAGCTTCTATAGGACTTAGAAGCATAAAGATACACAACGTCTCAGCTGAGTTTTGTCATCCCTAGCACAAAAATATCCACCGACAAAAAACTCAAATCAAAACACTACAAATCTATCTATGCATCCAACTAAAAATTTAATTCTAGCAAATATATACTATCCTAGAAGTAAATTCTAGTCATTAAATCATCAAATTACAAAATCGAAGTCACCAAGACGCAATATATATAAGCATGTAACAGTTAGTTCAAAGGACCCTCCAAACGAAAATAAAAATTGGTAAAGCATAAAAATTGGCAAAGCAAAAGATTCATACCCAGGATCCATGTTGATAAGATCGCACAATTCCAGGTTTATAGCCCAGTCTGGACCAATCAGCATGTCATTGGTAGCCCTCTCAGCACACGCCGCCGCATTATTAGCCATAATTGCTCTGTCCCTTGCTCTTAAGTTCCTAATCACTTATATCCTAAGAACAAAATCAATACATAAGACAATCAATCCTAAATTTCAATCCATTACATGAAAATGAAGCAAAAGAATCAACACTCTCTATCATACAAATAGAAAATCAGATCAAATTCAAAAGCCAACTGTCAGTAATCTAGAAAAGCACACATGAATTTTCGAACAATAAAATCAACTCCACAAATTATAAACAAAACCCAACAGGGGAAAACAATAAGAACCATAAAAATAAAGTAAAATTCCAAACTTGCAATCAAAGAAAGTAGTTTCGTATTGATCGTATACGGGACAATACTTAAAACCCCAGTTAAAAAATGAGTGAGGATCTTCATACAAACAACATGCATACCAGTGAAAACCCAGACAAAGGAGAAGAGAACAAGAATCAAAACAGATAAAATCAAGAAATGGGTATATGCGAAATGAGGATTAGATTTAGGGGAGAAGGAACTTAGGGATTGAGGAGAGTTTGTGATTTGTTTGTTTGGTGGTATTTTTTTCTTTTGCGTCGTCAGCCACTTGCTCTGTTATAAAATCAGAGGGGTAATTAAAGATGAAAGGAGAATTATTATTAATTTATTAATCATGGATTTGGTTGTCATAATATTCAACGTCACAGCCCGTGATGCTTCCCTTGAATCACAGACGAAACCCAAGAGTTTTTTTCTTTTTTTTCTTTTAATCTATAAATAACTAAAATTATAAACAAAGCAAAAAACATATAATTTTTAAAATTTTTATAAATAAAAATATATAATTTTTAAAATTTTTATAAATAAAAATTTATAATTTTTTAAAATTATTAATATCATAATCATAAATTTTTTATTATATTTTAAAATTTCACTAAATATTATAAAAATTTATCATAACAAAATTAAAAAAATAAAATAAAATTTTTAATTTTATTAATACACATAATTAAATAAAATATTTAATCTTTAAATAATTTTAAATTTTGATCAATCTTAGTTACCCATTGTTTATAATATAAAATCACTCAACTATCATACTAATATACACAATAAATTTAAAAATGTAATTATTATAAATATTAAAATCAAGAATTTAAAATTATTTTTAATATATTATTTTAATTTATAAAATTTTTTTAATATTTAATAAAAATAAATAAAATTTATTTATAAACCATAATTATGGTTACGAAAATGTACGATAATGCTACAAATCTTAGTGTATAAAAATTTATATACATACATATATATATATATATAAAGAAAGTCTTTATTATTTTGAAATATTTAATGCTATAATATTTCTGTCACCAAAAACAAACGACAAGCGGTCCAACATTAACAATTGCTGGTCGTAGTTTATAAATTTTTTTTTATTATTGTAATATCAATTAATTAATTATTACTTATTTTGGATTTTCTAAATTTGACTTTTTTCACTGGACACAGGGAAATTGATCACAGCCGTAGACGCGTTTTTAAAAGAGTTGATGGGGCCCACTGAAATCTGCGTGAAAGGGTAGAGCCGGGGAGCCAAAATCTTGGCTACATCCAAATGATATAATAAAATTATTTTATTAATAAAATAAAATAATTATTTATTAATATTAAGTTAAAAAATTAAAAATAAATTTTATTTTTTTATTAAATAATTTTTTTATTAATTAAATAAATTTAAATATATTATTTACACTAATATAATAAAACTATCTGTTAAAACCGCTATTCCAATAATAAGAAAGTCAATGAAACAAAGTGGGACCCGCTAATTCCACTGTATTGACCGGGTTATAGACGGGAAAATAACGACGGCGGGTCACGGTCCAAGTACCCGGGTTTGGTCAGAATAATTTGCATCATTATTCCTAAGTTGACCCATTTGTCAAGAACATTCTCGGCTTCCAATATTAGTATATAATTATTTTTGTGTGTTATATTATATTTTTTTCATTAATTACAACAATAATATATTTTTATTTAATTAATATTATCATATTATATAGAGATAAAAAAAATTCAAACTGATAATTTAAATTAATTTATAAATTTATTGAATGATTTAATTTTTTTATTTAAATTTGATTTAAATTAATTAAATTAAACTAAATCAATAAATTTAAAAAATTTTAGAATTTTTATATTTGAAATATTTTTATTAAAAATATCATATTTTTGTAGTAGATCATATTACATTATGACAAAATCTTTAAACATAAAGAATGTCTTATAATTATATTAATTATTTAGGTTTAAAGATAAATATAATTAAATATATAAATTAAGTTTTATAATTAATTAATATTTTATATTTAAACTCAAATAAATTAATTTAATTAATCTAAACTAATAATTATTACTTTAAATTAGATCAATTTATTTCTTATTATCAATTTAGTCCAAACTAAAATCAATAATTATGAATCAATTTGAATTTCAGATCAAAATTGATCTAATATGGACTTGCTCACCCTTAATGTTTTCTAAGTTTTGTACAAAGAATTTGTATTAATAGTGTTATAAATAAATTATTTAAATATTTTGTATTTGGTAATTTTATTCTTTTAAGTACATGGCTATTTGACTATTGACTAGGGTCCCCTATTCTAGAAGCCGGTTGAATTTGATTTATATCTCTATTCATATTCCAATACTTTTGGACCTTTGTCCATTCCATGAAATCGAGGCCCATATTCTTAGGAAGGATACCATCCACCACACGGGCCAGGATGTGAAAATTCATGTCAACAAACCAAGGTTTGCAATAATTTTTCTCTTAAACTGTGTTACAACACTCAATCTTTATTTTAAATTTAATAATGATGTGATAATTATAATAATAATTTATAATCAAGAACAAGGAATGATTGGAAACTGCAATTAATTATGAGAATATGAATGATTACACCAACTCATAATATAAAATTACAGAACCAATCGTTGTTTACCAAAGCAGTTTGATAATGTAGAAGGTCAGTCACATCCTGGCCATGGCAACCAGTTTCATTTTATAATTTTACTTTGCTTCGAAGGCTGGCATGGCATGGCATGTCACATTATATTTGCTTATTTACTTGCGATTCAGTAAATTTGGTTACATTTTCAAGATCCGTTTTCCCTTTTTGATAACGAAAAACAGCTACACAAAACACTACCAAACGTATTCTACATTTTTAGAAAATAAATTTCATTTTCAATCTCTGCTTTTTCTGCTTCAAAAACTACCCAATAAGTTCATAACTCAACTTCAATAATAATTGTTGTCATATTCTATAATTTTTGTTTTACTCGACATTGATTCAGTTTCACTAAAATAATCTTGAGTTGATCCATCTTCATCATCAAAAACGACACTCACAAACTTAAAGAATTCATAAAACATCAAAAAACAAAAGCAAAATAATGTACATATTCTGGAGATTTTGTTTTGTTTTCTATAATATGTAGTGTATTAATTCTACTGTACATAAACCATTATTGGAACATAAGAGATTAACTACAAAAACATTTATACCAAACTTATGGTAAGCTTTTAGACAGCACAGCAGCTCTCATTTATTCTGCAGCTTTCCTTCTTTTGAATCGGATGAAAGACCAGCAACCAGTCCTCTCATTGCTGCAGTAAGTAAATTCACATGTTACTTCACATTCAAACCGAAAAAATTTTGGAGAAAAGAAAAAACAATTCCGTGCAGTAGTTTCAATGCAAAAATCTCTAAATACCCAGATGAAAAATGTTGCCGCAATCCTGTAAAATTACCAGGAATTTCTACAACAAAACTGGTAAAAAAAAAGGAGAGACTTTTATGCTGTAGTTTTGATGCAAAATCTAAATAGCCAGATGGAAAAAGTTGTCAAGTTCTGTAAAATACCGGCTGCTGCTCCTGCTAATGCTGCTGCTACTATTGCTGTTAACGCTGCTCTTGCCACTTCCATTGTTGCTACTCGATCCAGAGCTTTCAGTTTCGCCCTGTACAGAAAATCCCTTCTTCCACCATTCTTTATCTACGGGTTTCTCAGATCCCTCAGGCGCAGGAGATTTCGGAGAAACTTTGTTAGAAAAATTATTCGGTACCGAATCACTCTTCTTCTTCTTCATCCTCGTACCAAACGCAACTGGAAACACCATTTTCAGCAGAAACCCTTCATTATTTTTACTCCTACTTCCATTTCTCTTCATAGTTTCCATCCTTTTCTCGTTCCTTTTCATTTCCTTTACCCTTCCGTGCATATCTTCGTTTCTTACCTCCTTCTCTTCCCTGAAACTCTCTTGTTTCCCTTCAGTCATTGGCTGCTGCTCAACGAGATCTTTCAGGGTAAGTTCGTAGGAAGATTCCGGCATTCTACTAACCATTTCCATGAGTTCCCTTTGTCCTCTAGCAATCGCTTGAGCTTTCGACTCCGGCGACAGGCTTCTGTAATGATTCTTCCGCCGTGGAGGACTTGCAGTCGGACTAGTCCGCCACAACGGCGGAGAACTAAACCTAGGATCATCTCCTTCCTCTACCATCTTTCTCTCAGCCGAAAGCTGACCGTTCCAGGTTCTGAAATCAGAATAATTTTGAGCTGTACTTCTCACCCTGCTACTATAATTACCATATCTGTCACTTACAAGGCCTGAACGATGATCTAACAGATTAACCTGGTGGCGCTGATTCTTGTCTGATGTATTTTCAAGATCAAGCATGATTTTTTTTTTCCTGGGAAAAGTGCAAAGTTTGCAAGGAGAGAAAAGAAAGAAATGGGTGGATGTGATTGTACACTTGGTTGGTGGATGTTAATATCGTCACCGACTATTAACAGAAGTTTGCCATTTTGTAACCTAAATAAATAAAAACAAATTGATTATTAATTTCCAGTCTGTGATTCACGGGCTGAGGTAGTCTGGTGGGAAGGGCAGCTCATAAAAGTCAAGATCTTCTAGATGGCGAAGATGGTAATCATCAAGTGCTGGAATTCTAAATGCAATAATAACATATAGGTCCCTTACTTTGAATGTTTTACAAAATAATAATTATTATTTCTATTTATATCAATTAGTTCTCTAATACATATACATAGATATATATATAGAGTCAAGGTGTTCTAGATGGTGAAGATAATAATCATCAAGTATTGGAATATAAATGCTATAATAACATCTAGGTCCCTTAATTTTAATTTCTTATAAAATAATAATAATTATTTTTATATATATCAATTGGGTCTTTATATACATTAGGGATAAAATTAAAAATTTGTTAATTTTATATAATTTTTTATATTAATTTTGTAATATACTGTGGGCTCTATCTCTCCCTTTCACAATTTTCTTTGAATTTTGTCTTTTGAGGAAGGGAGCTGCTTTGGCTTTGGCTTTTGCCCTTTTTTTTTTAAAGCTTTTAGCTTTTGTTTTTCAATTTGTCAGTTTGTGTGGAAGGAAAAGCCTACCCTTTTCCCATTTGTGTCTCGAGAATCCACTTTCTTTTTATTCATCTTCTAACGTATTGAGTGAAATTAATTATTGCTTAATAAAGTATTAAATTATTGATTAATTAATTAATTAAAAAAGTTAAAGAAAAGAGTAATTTTTTCACCCGTTTAGTAATAATATTGTCTCCTTTTCACTTATCCTTAACTTTGCATATTTTATTATAATTTTTAGTAATTATATTATTTTATTTAAAATTAATTAAATATTATAATTTTACTAAGAGACACTCGTGAAAATACAATATATATATATATATGATAAAATTAAACCATTTAATTATTTAAATAATTAATAAAATTTTAATTATTTACATAAATATTAATCATTAATAAATATTGACGATGTTAATAAAATCAAAAAATATATTATCTATCACATTAAGAATTTTAAATAAAATCTTAATTCAACCTTCGAAATTTAAAAATTTTAAAATTATTACCATTTAATAACATCATGAACCTATTAATTACAATTTTTATTTGATATTCTCCCAATATTTAGGGACCTACCCATTGTTTATCATTAATTAATTGATTAATTTTGGATTAGATGTTTTATTTTCATCTTTAGTGGACTATTATTTATTTATTTATTTTTAATTTTTTCTTTTAGTTTATTTTATAAAAGTGTGGAGCCCATTCAATTATTGATGTAGATGTGTTCGTGAAATCATGGCTTTTTATGCAAGTAATTGATTGAACCGCCCTTTTTTGCTTTACTTGAGATGAACATAAAGATGGTAAAACTTTGAAAATATTCTTCCTTTTCTCACCAACTTTTTCTTTACTTTTTCTTTTTAATATTTCCCAATATTATTACACATGCCAACTCTTTTTATATCATTTGAAGTAAAAAAAATTATATTATTATTAAATATTTATATTTTTATAAAAATAAAATATATATAAAATATATGATAATAATTTAATATTATTATATTTTACTCTTTTAATTATATTATATTAAATTAATTTGTACGATGAATTTGTATAAATAATTAATATACAAATTATTTTTTTTTCAATATTAACTAATTAATATATGCATGCATCGCGCCATAAGAAATTGAGGTAATCTTGGGGACGAAGAAAAGATAGCTTGTGTGCTACGTATTATCACTTTCACATTCACACGTGTTCATAATTTTAATTTAAGAAGTTTTGACGAGTAGAATGTCTAAATTATCTTTCAAAAACAATTTTCCAGAAAGATCGTTTTAGTCATCGTGGACTTCACTTGATAATAATAGTATTTAATAATAACAACGAGCAAAAGAAATTATAATATTCAGATCCTTGAATTTTTTTATTTTTAACAAATAAGGACACAATTTGTTAATTTGTATTAGTAGGTCCCTAACCTTTTATTTATTTATTTATTTTTTATGAAATCCGACATTAAATTTATTAAGAAATTGTATTAATTCTATCATAATATAGCTTTGTAGTAGTGTTGGCAACAAATGAGAATTACCATTCCTATTCTTAGCTTGGTTTATAAACGGAATCAATTCTGATGAAATATAATATTTATTTTAATTTCATAAAAAATATTACGATAAAATAATTTTAAGTTTAAAAATATTTTAGCTCATTGCAATCGTTTGTTTATAAAAATAGAGTCAAATATTATTTTATTTTTCAATTTAAATGGGTCAAGCCAAACACTAGACTTACGAGAAAAATTATCGTCCGGTATTTATATGTTATAAATTGATAATTTATATAATTTTTTATAAAAAAATAAATAAATAATAAGAACTAGATTGTTATTACTAAAATAATTATTTTGCTTAGTATGGATCATAACGATTTTTTGTTTCTTTTATTGCTGAAAAAATAAAGAAGCAAAAATTTGAATGTTTGTGATAGAAATGGCATGTTGATATGTTTTGATTATCTTGATGTACATGTTTTTTTTTTTTTAATTATTATTATTTTTATTTTATCAAATCAGCCATTGACGGGACACGGTTTCTTGGAATGCTCTGTTGACTAGCAATGCTCGTTGTCGTTGAGTGAACAAGTTAAGACAATTTTCTCGGAACTGCAACGGAAGACGACAGCCAGTAAGTTTGCATTTGGAACCCTTTTGTGGGCTTGTGCAATTGTTTTTGCCCTTGAGCAAGGCAAACAAATTCATTGTTTCATGATTAGAAATAGTTTATGAGATAGATGTAGTTCAGGGGTGCTTTGGTGGATATCAACTCACTAATTAGTAATTAAGATGAGATAGAATTGGAATGAGTTAAAATTGTAATATAATATTTTAGACTTAACAATTGAATATATATTATTTAATTTGAATACATAATTCGTTATGAATTTATTCTTAAATTTTATAATTTAAAATGTATTTATTTAGTTAAAAAAATTTAACCAATATAAACTATAATTCAGACTTATTTCGATAGTGATGTGAGATGTAATATTTTTTTATTCTTTAGATCTTATATCTTTGTGAGAAGCCATAACAAATTTTTACAAAATAAAAGATATATCACAAATTATAATATTAACACATTGAATTACGGGTTTGTTTTGATACCATATATAGCAGTGTAAATTTAATAATTGAATAAAAAATAAAAATTATTTGCTTTGGACATACAGCTTATCATGAGTTTATTTTTAAATTTTATAATTCAAAACAATTACTTAATTAATAGAACTTAAATTATATAAGTTATAATCTAAATTCATTAAATAAAAATTAGAATAAATTATTTATTATAATTATAAGAATTAGAATTGAAATAAATTATATTCTTATTGATATTTTAATTTGTATTAGAATTAAAATAAAAAATTATTTTAAATTATTAAAATATTCTTAATTAATATTTATTATTATTATTGTTTATTATAATATTGTAATTATTATTATTTAAAAAATTATTTTTAATAATAATAATAATAATAATATTGTTAATAATAATTATAAAAATATTCATAAAATAATATTAATTATTATATTTTTTAAAAAAACATAAAAATATATCTTTTATATTATTTTAAAAAATTAAAAATAAAATAAATAATTTATTATTTAAATAAAAGTATAATGAACAGTAAAAATATCAAATTTTTATTTCCATTGCTTGAGTTTCGTAATTTTATTTTAATTTTTATTATTGTTTTAATAAATAAACATTGAATTGATTCTGATTGTAAACTCTGAATTCCCTGCTTTACACGTTCATTGTCTATACGGGTTTTTCCAAGAGTCATCTTCACGGGATGTGACTCGTTGCAACCCTATCATTTTTGGATGTTGTCAAGATGGAAGAGGCAGACAAGCACTTGGACTATTCAGTTTGATGTAGAAGGAAGGAATTAAGCCGGACCATGCTACCTTTCAAGGAATTTTGCTTGCTTGTATCTGCAAAAGTCATGTAAACGTGGGTTTGCAGTATTTTAATTTAACGAGCAATGAGTGCTGTATCACACCTTGGCTGGAGCACTATGAATGCATGACAGAACTCTACTGTCGGTATGGATGCATAGAGTAGCTCGAGAATTTTGTGAAGAGGATTCTCTTTAATCCCACTGTTTCAATTTCGCTTGAAGTCTTTAATTTCTGTAGAAAACATGGGCACACGAAGTTGGGAGAATGGGCTACTAAAAGACTTAATAAATTGGATCCTTCGGTTCCATTCCAAGTTTGTGCTACAAACAGAATCATAGTTGCCAGGTACTTGTAACCAGGATTGCCTATGAAAGGAGCTTCTCCTGTGCATACTTGTGCTGCGATTGGATTTCTGCAGACCCCCAAGTAAGAGCCGCTTGTAGCATGCGAGAATGGTTGCGGGACATCCAGGTTCCCTGTGAAATCTCCGCATTCTGGCAATTCCATAGAACAGTGAACTAATTTACACGGGCTCATTAACAGCTGCAACAGGATGCATTTCCATCATCTGAAGCACTTGAAATAAGGTCCAGGCAGGCTCCTACTGTTTCTGAGAAGCCACTCTATGAGATATGTGGGTTTCACAGGCACCTTTGTGCCGGACATCTTACTGAATTCAGAGTTATATGCAAAATGCAAGGATTCAACACATGAGGACCAATGGCAGACACCAGATGGGAACTGTGAAGTGACCTCACCAAATTATTACGTAGGATCCATATTGGATAAGTTAGTATATTCTTCAGGTTTTTTTTTTCTTTTGTATTTAATTGATCGAAGAAATAAGCTACAAATAGTGGGGACAAAAATGTCAAAATTGCAGAAAAGTACATAATAATCTTATTCCTACTCTAAGAAGCATAAAAATGTTGTTTCAATACGGACTTGTGCAAGTGAACATGAACTCTGATTAATAACTCCTTTCTTTTAAGGATGTTGTTTCCTGCAAATAAATGAGGATTGCACCTAAAATTTTACGTGAAGAGAGGAAAGAAAGTTGAGCAAAAGAGAGGATTCGAGTCTTTTGATTACAAATGTTTTCTAGTTAATTAACTTGCATATACAACTACACATATTTTCTACTTCATAATAAAAATCAAGGAATGAATGCCGGCCTCCAGTGTTTAGCCCGTCTGCTCCAATCATGCGAGACCCACCACTCCATTCACCTAGGAAAACAGCTCCACCTCCTCTTCCTGAAAAAGGGTATTCTTGGTTCCACTCTTTCGATGGCAAACCGTGTTTTACAGATGTACACGAGGTGCGGCAACACCGGCGATGCGCTCCTACTGTTCGAGGAAATGGCGCATAGAAATTGTTTCTCTTGGAACACAATGATTGAGGGCTTCATGAAGTCGGGGCACAGAGAGAAGTCTCTAGAGTTGTTTAATTTGATGCCGCATAAGGACGATTTCACGTGGAACGTTATTATTTCAGGGTTTGCCAAAGCGGGTGAGCTGAAGACTGCACGGACCTTGTTTAATGATATGCCTAGGAGAAATGGGATTGCTTGGAATTCGATGATTCATGGTTATGTGCGAAATGGTTGTGCAAAAGAGGCTGTTAAGTTATTTAAGGAGCTAAATTCAGACCCGTTTGAAAGACTAAATGGTGATGCTTTTGTTTTGGCAACGGTTGTTGGGGCTTGTACTGATTTGGCTGCTCTTGAGTGTGGGAAGCAAATCCATTCATTTATTCTAGTTAATGGGCAAGAATTTGACTCGGTGTTGGGTAGTTCACTTGTTAATTTGTATGGAAAGTGTGGTGATCTGGATAGTGCAAATCATGTTTTGAATATGATGAAGGAACCGGATGATTTCTCTTTATCGGCATTGATTTTGGCATATGCTAATTCCGGTAAAACGAATGATGCGAGGAGGGTTTTTGATAGGAAAAGTAATCCAAGTGCTGTTTTATGGAATTCAATGATTTCCGGTTATATCTCTAACAATGAGGAAATGGAAGCTTTAGTTCTCTTCCATAAGATGCGGAGAAATGGAAGTCAGGAAGATGCCTCAACATTTGCTAGTGTTCTAAGTGCCTGTAGTGCTTTAGGTATTCTTGACTATGTTAAACAAGTACATGGTCATGCTTCTAAAGTAGGAGTAATTGAGGATCTCATTGTTTCTAGTGCTCTGGTTGATGCATATTCCAAGTGTGGAGTGCCAAGTGATGCTTGCAAATTATTTAGTGAGCTCAAAGTCTATGATACAATCTTGCTCAATACCATGATCACTATATATTCCAACTGTGGAAGAATTGAAGATGCAAAACAGCTTTTTAAGGCTATGCCAAATAAAAGCTTGATATCATGGAATTCAATGATTGTGGGTCTCACCCAAAATGGTTGTTCAATTGAAGCATTAGATCTTTTCTGCAAGATGAATACACTAGACTTGAGGATGGACAAGTTTAGCCTGGCCAGTGTGATCAGTGCATGTGCTAGTATTTCTTCACTTGAACTTGGTGAACAGGTTTTGGCTAGAGTTACCATCATTGGACTTGAATCCGATCAGATCATTTTAACCTCCCTTGTTGATTTCTACTGCAAGTGTGGCTTTGTTGAAAATGGACGAAAATTATTTGACAGTATGATGAAATCTGATGAAATCTCTTGGAATTCAATGTTGATGGGTTATGCTACAAATGGTCGTGGATATGAAACCCTGGCCTTGTTCAATGAAATGAGGAACACTGGAATGAGACCCACTAACATTACGTTTACAGCAGTTTTATCTGCCTGCGATCATTGTGGACTAGTAGAAGAGGGACGAAAATGGTTTGATGCAATGAGATGGGACTATCATATTGATCCAGAGATTGAGCACTATTCTTGCATGGTTGATCTTTTTGCTCGTGCTGGTTACATTGAAGAGGCAGTCAATCTTATCGAACAGATGCCATTTGTGGCAGATGCAAGCATGTGGTCATCAATCTTGAGGGGTTGTGTGGCTTATGGAGATAAGATTTTGGGGAAGAAGGTAGCGGAGAGAATGATTGAGCTTGATCCTGAGAACACAGGTGCTTATATACAGCTGTCAAACATATTCGCCACCTCTGGGGACTGGGAAGAGTCATCTTCGGTTAGAAAGGTAATGAAAGAGAAACAAGTAGAAAAGCTTCCAGGCTGCAGCTGGGCTGATCGTTGAAGAAGAAACTGTGGAAATTATTAAGGTTGAGAACCTTTCTTGCATATTTTTTTGTGGGTTTGACCAAGCTCATTTCTCAGCAAGTTCAGAGAGAACATTTTCTGTGTCAGGTGGCTTACATTTTGATCAGCGCAGCTTATGAAAACACACTGAATGTTGTCAGCTTCCACTGGGCTATTGTTGAACAAGAAACTTTTGGTGGCAAAAAGGGACTCTGTAAACATGTCACCCTAGCAGAAATTTTACATTTATGGTTGTGATGAAGCTCATTACCTCCTGTTCAAGGTGATATTTTGTTCTTGGAAGCCAGTGTTTGAAGGTCGTGTAATCGTTACAATGCACAATGAGATGGCTATTTAGATCTTTTCTCTACTTTGGCACTCTTGCCATCTTGACAAAGCCGGTATGCCCCTCTCTTATACGTAACTGTAACGTTGTTCCAGGGCATTGCTTAAATATGATTTTAGTTGGTATTATTTTTGCAGCTGGCTTATATCTCGATGTGGACAGTTTATGGCAACACATTAAACAAGGTAGCTTCAATTCCAAATGATGATGCTGAGAAATCTTACATTTGGAAGCAATTACATCTCATCTTGAACTAAAGATATGCAATGCCTTTGGGTCCTAGGGTGCCGGATGAACTATGCAGAACTGCTAGCCGCAAGCATAAGTGAGTGGTGAATGTTCAGTGAACATTTTAGTTATTGTGTTTTCAAAATTAAGTAAAAGCACAATAGTTACAAGCATACATGAAGTTACTACATGATACAGTTTGCGCTGAATATTTCCTTCAAAATATGGAAAAAAAAATGTATACTAATACATCTCAAAAGGAGGGCATAAATTTTTTTGGCACTGAGACTTTTGCTGGAAGCATGAAGATGCAAAACAAGAAGCTCTTTGTTTTGAGCACTGGATGAAGACCTTTACCTACAGAAGAATTTGAACTTGAGACTGAAATTGTAACGTGTGGAATAAAAACATGTAATTTAGCAGTAAATTTTATAATGTGAAAAATCCCATTAATCTTTGATTGTCAATATGGGTTGGGAATGCCATCTTTATTTAATTTGACCCATTTATGGATTGAATTGAAATGGATTTAGAATTACTCTTAACTTTTTTGTTAAATCAAGGTCAAGATTTATTAGAGTTTTGATTTGTCTACTAACATCTGATTGGTGCAGAAGTTTAACATGTATTTGAGATGTATTAATATGAAATGATTTATATTATGTCCAATTAATATTTTGACATCTATTTTTATTTGATAAGACTGTATGATATTAATTGAATTTACTTTAATTTAATTAATATTTTTGTTAGGAATAAAATTAAATTGAATTTAATTATTATCAAAAATTATTTTTGATAGAATGATCCTATCAATATAAATAATATAATAAAATTATTTAATTAATAAAAATAAAATATTTATTTATTAATAATAAATAAAAAAATAAAAATTAATCTCATAAATTTATTTTATTGGTATAATTTATTTTTTATTTTTTAATTTATTAATAAATATTTTTTTATTAATTAAATAATACTATTACATCATATATAATAAGGACTATTTTATTTACGATTTTATTTTTTTAGGTAATTTTTGATTTTTTAAAAATTAATTTTATTTTCTATAAAAAAAAAAAAAAAAACCATTTATAAACCACCATTTTCTTGTTTGAACAATTAAAAGGAGGACATAAAAATAAAACAACTGGAAAAATGCTCCTGAAATAAGGCGCTTGCAGAGGTGAAGCAAGAGCAAGAAGCAGCAGCAGAGGTAGCAAAACATTGCTACCTAACACGGTACAAAATTCTTATAATGGCACTTCATTTTCGTGTCCTCCTCGTATCTGAAGAAAGTTCATGTTAACAAATCCTCACTGTCTTATTACTCTCAATTAACTGGCCGCTGTTAGTACGTAAAATCCTTCGATTTTGCCCCAACCATCCATGCCCACTTGATAAAACCCAGGTTTAATGCCCATACCTATCCGGGTAATCGCTGTCTTGACTTATACTCTGAGTTTGGGGCTGTCGAAGATGATGTTTTGAAAGTATTTGACGAAATTCCTCAGAAGAATTGCATGTCATGGAATATTTGCTTGAAGGGAATGAACAAGTCTAACAACCTCGTTAGTGCATGTAAGTTGTTTGATGTCATGCCTGAAAGGAATGTTATCAGTTGGAATTCAATGATTTCGGGTTATATTTCATGTGGGTATTCTGATTATGGTTTGGAGTTGTTTTCGAAAATGCAAGTTGCGGGTGTTACGCCAAGTGGGTTCATTTATTCGATTCTGTTATCCTCTGTGTCTAGTGCTTGTCATGGTAAGGAAATACATGGTAGCATGATTTGAAGTGGTCTGTGTTCATCTAATGTGGTGCTTGAGAATTCCTTAATCGACATGTATGGGAAGCTTGGTGTCCTTGACTGTGCTTTTGGCGTGTTTTTGACTATGGAGGAGTTGGATTTTATCTCTTGGAATTCCTTAATTTCCGGGTATTTTAATTCGGGCTATAGAGAATAGGCATTGGATCAGTTTTGTTTGATGAGGAGCACAGATTATTCACCTGATGACTTTATAGTTTCTATAATAATAACCGCCTGTTCTAGATTGTGACATTTGGATAAGGGTAAGCAACTTTTAGCTGTGTGTGTCAAAGTGGGATTTCTTTCCAATTCCATTGTTTTGAGTGCCAATATTCACCTGTTTTCCAAATGCAACCGATTGGAGGATTCAGTTCGGCTATTTGAAAAACAAAATCAGTGGGACTCTGCTATTATCAATGCGATGATTGCAAGCTATGGAAGGTAAGGGGATGCTCTACAACTATTTCTGCTTACCATGAGGGAGGATTTTAGGCCTACTGAGTTCACACTTAAGCAGCGTTCTAAACACTGTTCTCATTCTTCAAGTGGAGCATGTTAGTCAAGTCCATTCATCTGCAATCAAATCTGGGTTGGAGTCTGATGCAATTGTTGCCAACTCACTCATGGAAATGTATGCTAAAGTTGGTTCATTTGATTCTGCCATGGAAATATTTGTTAACTTGGACGTAAGAGATTTAATATCCTGGAACACCATTATGATGGGTTTGTAAGCTGGACATGTTTGAGGAACTACTCAAGGAAGATCCGTCTCCTGATAGAAAACACTAGCTGCTGTTTTATTAGCTCGCAATTACGGTGATTTTGTTGACGCAATGAAAGAGGTATATGGGGTTATGCGTAGTGATGAACGTTATACTTTCATTATCGATTGTTGTGTTGAGGTCGTAAACTTGAAGAAGCAACACATTTTACAAGAATTGTAATATCGCAGGTTACTTGAATGAGATTTGAAAAGGGTCTATATAAGTATTCTGACCTTCTAACTAGTGATATGCGTTTTTAACGCGGAATTTTTAACGCTTGAGTGTCGGGAACAAAACTATGCAAGATGTGAGAACTTCAAAGCAGACAATATTTTAACCAGTGAACTTGGCTATCACAAGAATAGTGCAATAAGTATACTGAAAATGTAGTAGAGAGGATGATGGAACTGCAACCTCAATCTTCGCTACTCGTCTTTGCTGTTGGCTCGGGCATATGGCCGGGGGGCACATGGGAGGCAGTAGTTAGAGTGAGGAAAGCCTTGAGACAGAAAGGAATCAAGAAGGTTAGCGAATGCAGTTGGATTGGAATAAAAAATCACGTGTATACATTTAAGACAGACCAATTACAGCATCATGGAGACAAAGAAATTTGTGTTGTGCTGAGATTACTGACTTGGGAGATTTGAGGATGAATGTTGTGTATATTGACAACATATAGAAATTGGATTATGAGGGGAAGTAAGAACACAGTTATGAAGCTATACATGGACCACTGGAGGCAAGTTCCTCCACTGAACTGTTAAATTGTTATGCAGTCCTTTATATCTCTATTCTTACTGTACAATTATCATTGGTTAGAGAGTTTCAAGAAGTGTGATAAAAGAGTTGTGTAGTACTGAATAATTGAATATATCATAATATATCCTATTCACACGAAGATTATTGTTGGGTCAGTAATCAATATATGAAATTTAGCCCAAGTCATAGACTGATGCTGAAGGTTCATAAAAACTTTGTGATTTATGAGATTCATTTCATCCTAGCAATCACTTGTCCAAAAATAATGTAATTCTGTGACATATTTGTCTAATTCATTATTGTCGTATTATTAATTACTGGACCTAGAAAATTGCAGATTCAGAAAATTCTCAATTCTTCATTCTTTATCATTCTTAACAGACAATTTCCTTTTCGGCATCGTTTTCACTTGGAAAATTCAAGATTCTTTGATTTTCCACAAGATTATATGAGCCCTCTCCTTCATGTCATGTCTATACTATTATTTTTTAAATAAAAATTTTAAATAAATGTACAATTTATCAAAAATAGTACAAATTTTCGATTTTAATTCTACAATTTATCAAAAATAGTACAAATTTTCAATTCTAATTGTACAATTTATTAACAAAATTAATCTAAATATAAAAATTATGAAAAATTAAATTTACCAATAATTCATATTAAATAATAGATGCTTTCTACTAGTAGAAGATACAAACTTTAATTGTGTATATTAATTTTTTTATTTTTTTTATTTCAAAATTTTTTTATTTATTTTTCATATTATACTTTTATCCAAAATACCTATTTTAGGAGAGAAATCTATGTGTATCATATGCATCTTATAAAGCAATATAGCTTTGTTGACCCACAAAATTAGTTGAGAAATTGATTGAGCTGCATCATTAACCTACCACTCTTCTTTTTATGAATAAAAGAGAAAGGGTTTAGGATATCATCCATGTCATCCACACGTCCATCTTAAATAAAAATTATAGAATCTTCGGTGGATTTGAATTTACATCACCTTTTAAAAAAAATAAAATAAAATTGACAAGTGTATATTTTAATTATTATGAAATTAAAATTTATTTAATTTTACTATATTTTATCTATTAACCACCAATAACGTGTTTAGTTATATGAAAGTCATGTTCATATTTATGATAGAAAATATGATTATTAAAGAAAAATTTTGAACATATAACATAATTTTATTAAAATTATTTTACTTAGAAACTTTTTTTTAAGAATAAAAGTTTGTCACTTTGGTCTTATTCGTGTACATATGTGTGTATGTGTGAGTGTGCAAAGAAAAGTGGAATTATACTATTTCTACAAAATAAAAAACGTAAAATAATAATAAATTAAAATACGTTAAAATAAATTATGTTTAGAAAGAGAAATATATAAATAAATTTATAAAAGAAGAAATAATAAATAAATTTTAGATCAATAAGTAAAAGTATACAAACATATGAATTTGTTATTAATAAGAAATTTTATGAAAAACTTTTTATTAGATAAAATTTTTTTGAGCTAATACAAAAGTCAATATATTATTTTATTAGTAAAGAAGAACTTACAATAAGTGATTTAGTATAAAATATTTAATATTTAAATTTGTATATCTTAATAAATGATTCACTTTAAGTAATTGTATTTTAAAATTTTTATTTTTTTTATTTTAAAATCTTTGAATAATATATTCACACCACTAAAACTTTAACAACCAATAATAATTAAAATTTTTAAAAAAATTTAGTTGAATTTAGTGTAATATTTAAACAACACATTTAGACCACACTGAAATTTTGGCTATCAACAATAATCTAAATTTTAAAAGTTTTTCAATTGTAATTGGTATAAGAATAATGAAAGTAATTATCATGAGAGCACACAAATGAAAAATCTCATTCATAAGGGAATGTGATCAATTGCTTTGGAGAAAGGGGCAATAATATATTTTAATATACCTCTGTCACTTTTTAGTGTAAATAAATATGTTCACAGAAGTTTAGCCATCAAGTTTAGCCGTCAAGATCACGGCCTAAAAAATAGAGGTCTTGGGTTAACTTATGACTTTCAGTGAAGTGGCTAACTAGCCCTAGGTTGCCAAATACACCAATGATATATCTACTTGGATGGCTACCTAAATTTAGGTTGGAGAATACTTTATATCTAATCATTAAAATTCTTTCATGTTTTTCCTTGAGCTGATTGTGACAAAATTTCACATTAAATAAAATAAATATTTTAAAATTTTATATGAATAAGTTTTGTATATTTTATTAAATATGTTTTGGATATATTTTTTTAGAGAAAAGGTAATGATTCAGTCTATAATAAATAGTATCGAAATTAAATCCATTCTAATTTTAATATCTTAACCAAGTAACTATGTGTATTAAATGTACTCATGAAGAGTTCATAAATATCAAGGTAAAATATGATAAGTATGCAAAGAGTCCTACTATAACAAAGGCGTCATAAAATTGGATGGAAAAAAATGTAACAGAATTTTATATTGAGTAGAAAATTAATATTTTTAAATTTTATAAAAGTAGATTCTACATATCTTATTGAATATATTTTTTTAAAAAAAGATAATGATGCAGCTTATAACATAGTATTCGATGCTGTCTTGGCAAAAATTTGTTTGCATAAAAATTTATTCAAACTTAACTATTTATGATAAAAGACGGGCTAGCATAAATTATGAACCTAGCAATATATATATATATATATATATAGCAATTATTTTTCTTTTAATGAAATACAAAGAAAAAAAAAATTATTTTACCCCGAGACTCAATAAGAATTGAATGAATGTGCAATTGGTTGTCCTTTGAACTTGAAGTTTGAACTACCCTAGGTATGTACATAAATGTACAAAATAAGTAGGTAAATGTTAAAGTTTTTGAAATTAACAATATTAACTTTACCTAACACTCTGCTAGTTTAAAACATAAATTCTTAATAAGATTTTGTTAGAACTAATTTTAAATTAAAATATATTTAATTAATAAATACTAATATACTTACGTGTTAGTGTTTAAGGTGATCAATTTTTAACACTATTAACACAAATTTATCATAAAATTTACGAGTTTAAATTAATAAAAAATAACATAATTACAAAATTTATAATACTGACATTGATAAATTTAAATAAATATAAAATAATATAATTATTAAATAAATAATAACGATTAATAATTATATCGAATTTTAATTTAAAATTTTTAGTTTATTTATGACATAATTAAATAAAAAAATTTAATTATAATATATTATGTATCAATACATTAAAAAAAATTTTAATCTTGCAATTTAAAATATTTTTTATAAAAATTTAAAATATTATACTTTTATTATTATTATAAATTTTTATACTCAACATTTTAAGTTATAAATAAATTTTTTTAAATGCACGTGTAAATAAATAGGTTATAGAGAGAGAGAAAGAAAGGGACATAAAATTAACAAATGCAAGAAAACAGCATTAATTTTATGCACCCTAACCTACCACCAATTTGGAATGTAGCCTTTTAAAATAGTTGACTAATACAAGAGTGCCAGTCAATTGTGTTGCTTTACATTTTTCCACAAGTATCCCCTACCTGTATAACTTAATGTCATTGCTACACTCTGACTTTTGAAATTAGCTTTAAAAGCCTTTATTTATTGTTAATTATAAACTAAATATCTTTTGTGTTATTAATTTTAATTTATTATTCTTTCTTTCTTTCTTCTTCTATTTCGATCAGTTTTCCTCTTCAGAAGGTAAATCCTCTTGCACAACTACTGCTGATAATATTTCTTATGTTCCAAATTATGCACCCTAAGAAGTACCTTGTCTTGTAGGAACTCTCAAATATAAGATAATTTTTCTTGCATTTTGATGTTGTTATTATTTTCTTGTCCTATTAAGAAAATAAGTAAGAGGAAAAAAGAAAATAAAAAAAAAAGAAGACAAAAGTTAGAGGTAGAGTAGGGAAACAAATTTGTTGGAGAGTTAAAAGAAAATAAGTGAAAGAAAGAAAAAAGGAAAATTATTTAATAAAAATTTAAAAAATAGTAAAATTTAGGGACATAATCAAATTTCTAAATTTTAGGGTCATAGTAAAATTCTTTGAAGTCCTTTGTTTGTTTGTTTGTTTTTTTTTTTTTTTAAAAAAATTTATAGTAGGTGGCCAACTATGCTTGCTTAATGATTATTGAACAAACAATTAAGACAAACTAATCCAAACACAAAGCATTAGATTAGAACATTGTTTAAAATATTTATAGAGACAGTGACATCGAGTTCCTTAGTGTACTATGTAGTATACAAGTAGTTGATCTTTAACTTTTATATTTTAAATTATTATTAAATTAATCAAAATTTCTTCTAAAGTTTATATAATTCTTGTTATAGTTTCACTTATATATCTATCCTAAACAATTTCTATTCTCAATTAAATAGAGAAATTGATAATCTGTCATAACTTTTGTGAGCAGTTGGAGCATCCTTTATCTTTATTGAAATGAATTAAAATAATTTTCTGTGTTAATTTATGTTCTTTTATATTTCTACCAAAAATTCAACATTACTCAAATAATTTGACCATTTAATAAGAATTAAAGACTTGTTTGATACAAGTAAAAATACTATAATTTTATTTGTAAATATTTTAAATTTTAAGGACATGAGTGTCATTATTAAATATTTCTATCACCAATCGATCATACACTAATTACCAAAGAATCTTTGGTCGTATTTAAACTGAAATAAAATAACTCCAAAAATCTTTTTGTATTTATTTATTTTTAAAATAAAAGCTGTAATAAATAAAATGCCAACTTACATAGAATTAATAATTAATAACTAGTAACAAGGTCAGGTTTGTACAACACAAGTTGGGTTTATTTTTTATTTTTTAAAAATTAAAAAATTACATAATTTATGATATGATTTGGATTGAGATGGGTAGAATTATTTTATAAATTTTAATAATTTATTTCAACTATTTTATTTACAAAAATATGTTCAGCTGCATGTTTTGTAAAATTCATTTTTAAAATCAGAAAATATTTTTGTTCATTTTATATTTTAATAAACATATTTTTAATACTAATTACAATTTTTTTTTAATTTTTTTAACTCAAACAACTACTTTATTTTATTTAAAAGTAATACCAAATTCATTCCCATAAACACAATTTTTAAAAATATAATTTTACTCCTAAGTTTTTTTTGAAATAAAATAATAATATCTTATGTTGATTAACTATTATACATGCTATAAACTAATTTTATTTATTCGTACATTTAAGCTTTTATTCTTAATAAAATTAATACTATTACATGTTTATGACATACTTTTAATTTTATCTTCTAATGTTTAGAGAATTTTATTTGTTATAATTTTTTAATGATTTACAAATTAGAGCATGTTTATACTGAAATTATTAACTTAAGAAACTAACTAATGATAATTTTAGAACCTTGATGTTATTTTGATAATATTTTTAAAAACCTTAGGGACTTAAATGAAATTGACCCCAAATAAATCAATATTTCAGCCAACCCATTGAGTGAAAATAGAATGATAATAACAAAATTTCTTCTATTGTCCATAATAAGCATTTCAATTATGGAAGTATGACGTAGAGTCTTCAGCTGCAACCCTACCTGTTATTAAGTTTCAAGAAGATCAAAATCACAAATCACATCCACCAGTGCTTCCGGGCACTGATTATATACCTGTATGTCTGCATGTATGTGTCAAATAACAACAAATTGATCCGTGTCGTAATAATTCATCTCCTTCTTTCTTCTTCTTCTTCTTCTTCTTCTTCTTTATCTTCTCCTCTGTTTTTATTGTCATCGAGAACTCCCTTCGTTAATGGCGGTTTCTTTAACAAGATCAAGAAGCCTACTGCAGCGTTATCTAAGACAGAAAGTTGGTTATTTCCAGGAGATTGTTGGCCGGAGTTGTTGCTCATCGTCAAAAATAATCCCAGTTGCCGAAAAACGTTTTCAGAAATATTTACTTCCATTTCCATGCAACTCGGCAACAGAATTCTTCTCTGCGGGGCGTTTTAATTCCACTGTTGCTGCAGTAAACCAGATGGATTCAATGTCTGCTAGTGGAAGCGATGATGATCAGGTAATAATTCTCAGCTCTAAGCCGCCGGTTCTTGGATTACTGATTATTTCCCGGTATATAAATTTACATTGAGATTTATTTTGTACTCATTTGCCGATAAGTTTCTTGCGTGGAAAATGGTGTATTTATTTTATTTAAGTGAAATTACTTAAAAAAGAAAATAATTAAAAATAAAAAATAAAATCTTTCTTTTATGTAGGCTCAAATTAAATTCCCTTGACAAGAAATAATTTATTATATTTTTGACAGTCATAAAAATAATTTATTTTTAAAAATAATAATAGCAATAAAATTTATATTAACGTATTTTTAATTCCAATTATTTTTTTAAAATTTGGAGATAAATTACGTTAACTGCGGTCCTCGGAGTCGGACATGAATTTTGATTGATGTCTGAATGCCGTGGATGTGATCGTGATCTATCTGCATTGCAAATTTGTAATGGGAGAATGACATTCAGATCCCTTGAATTTTTATACTTTTTTAAATAAACCAAAAACTTCTATTAAAATAACTAAATTATTTTTGTAATGATAATCTCTAATCAAATGGTATTTGGTAAATTTATCAGAAACAAGGAACATATTTGGAATAAATAAGAAATGTATGGACTCAGATAATATTAGCCTATCTATAGTCTTGTCGGGACCAGAGCACTTAATTGCCTTGTCGTGTAAGACGGGCATCGTGTAAGACGGGCATTGTTCCTTGATGCATAAAAAGTTGGATGTGGTGTTTTGCGATAAGGCAGGAAAGAGACCTAAGGCGTTGAAATCTCTTCTCTTTACCATTTTATTTATTTCTTTTTCAGTCTCGTGTTCTTATCTTACCTCTAAAATTTTAATAATAGACTTGGATAAGTTTAAATTATATAAATTAATTATTAAATTATATAAAATAAGTTTTCAAATGATTTAAAATTGCTATATTACTTTATTATTCATAGATAACTAATGAAGTGTAAAGTAATCAGCCCTTAAATTAATTTCCCCTATGGTAGTTTATAGGCTCAAATTATGCACGATAAATTTACACTGAAAACCTATATTTACGATAATTTTTACTTATTAGATTGACTTGTTTTATAGATATTTTTAAAATTTTAATATTTACTTCATTTTAGTCTATATTATTTTGGTTAATGTCATTTTAGTTCTTATTATTTTAATCGGTATCTCTCTAATCTTATTATTTCAAACAACATTACTTTAGTATACGAGATCTTAGTTTCTTTTGTTGTAAATTGAGGGTTTGCCATCAATCAAAAAGATTAATTTAAGAGATAATGCTTATTCACCCTTATAAATTTAATATCAACTTATATTTTATTTAATACAAAATGTAATATTTTCATCTATTTAATCATGTGATACTTTTATTAAAATCAAACTCATCCATCATAGCTCACTTGACTTGTATTGTTTATCCTTATGTCTTTTGGAGGATTTATATTTTACGTGACAATTTTTATTCATGATATTGGTAATGTCACATTTCACATTGGATAGAACATGAATAAATCTTGAGTTTATAAGAGCAAGTAGGAAGCAATACTTAATAAGTTAGTCTTTTGAGTTAATGACAAACGTTCGATCTATAATAAATAGTATTAGAGTAAACTCAAATTTTTATTCGTATGTAAACTTTTAAATATTTGCACCTTACCCTCTAATAAAGAATTACTAGGTGGGATGTGAGTTCTCAAAGAACATAAGGATGGATAACACAGATCAAGCGAATTCATAATATATGTATTTGAGCATGAAGAAATGTCACGTGTCATGTTTCACATCGAGTATAACATAGGTGGATCTTAAATTTATAAGGATAAATAAGTAATATCACATAATAGATTAATTTTCTAGGATTATGACAAGAACTGACTTGTGATATTTTGTTGTGAAGCTCAAAATTCACAAGAAATGAAATGAAGTGCGTTAAATAAGTACAAAAAGTGTGGTACAGATAATTTTAAACATGCACACTTATGATGTGAAGTGTGTTAAAGAAGTACAAACAATCTGTTATAAATAATTTATAAGATAAGAAGTACAGTATGCATGGTCTATAAGATGAAGTGGAATGAATACTAGAGTTTATGAATGTTAGTGGCTTTTTAGTAAAACTGTTTAATTACCCTTCTGCTGTTAGATAGGATTAACCAATGTTGATTCTAGCAAATAAAGTGAAACAAAGATGAAATCTTTTGAATGTTTGTGATAGATGCCTCAACTAATACCAGTAAAGTAACATTTGCAAAAGGTTGGGGACTAAAGTGAAAATTTTCCAATTTTACATGGATTTTATTTTTTAACAGTATTTACGCTCAAGTTTTGTACGGAAATTCTACTTTTTTGTAACTAAAAGCACATGTTTCATGTATCAAATGCGTCAATATATCTCGTGTTCGGTCAAACACACAAGAAGTTAAAGAGTTCCACAAATCATGAAAACCATTAGCAAAAGTTGCAGACTTGAATTCATCAATGCAGCTCATGTAAAAATTGCTTTGCTTTCCCATTGTTGTTGCTACTTAATCCCCTTCATTGAAAGCAATTAACACAGTTTGTGCTTTTGCCTTTGATGCTCATGGCTTTTATCATGGCCTTACCAAGAATCTTTACTAGTCACTTAAAAAGATATTCGGAATTCTGAACCACAGTTACTGCAACTCAGATTCTGCTCATGTTTATGTATGTAATGATTATAAGTCTCTTGTTAAGCAGGCCTTGGATTTTCCTGGTGGCAAAGTTACATATACTTCTGAAATGAAATTCATTTCTGAATCTTCGGCGAAAAGGGTGCCCTGTTATCGAGTTCTTGGTGACAATGGGGAGCTTATCAAGGGCAGTGATTTTCAACAGGTATCTCAACATCTCCTGGAAATAATAATCAAATTTCTCTACATTTCCAGCTATTAATAATCTCCTGCCTTGCTGCATTCACCAGGTGAGCAAGGAAGTTGCAGTAAAAATGTATGGTAATATGGTAACACTTCAAGTTATGGACTCTGTATTGTTTGAAGCTCAGAGGCAAGGTAGATTTTCTTTCTATCTAACCACACTTGGCGAAGAAGCGATTAACATTGGATCGGCAGCTGCACTTAGCGACGATGATCTTATCTTGCCTCAGGTAATTACAATATACGATGTATTTTCATAGTTTTTTCAGTTCCAATATTCACGCAATTTAAGCTGACATAATTGTCTTTTGCAGTACCGGGAACCTGGAGTTCTTTTATGGCGTGGTTACACAATGCAACAATTTGCCAACCAGTTGTTTGCAAACAAGGACGATGAAGGGAAAGGCCGGCAAATGCCAATTCATTATGGCTCTAAAAAGCATAACTTCATAACAATTTCTTCTCCTATCGCGTAAGATATCTGGACAAAGTTAGCAGATTTCAATTGTTGTTATGTATCTAACTATTTTCATTGCAATTTGTGCTTGCCAGTACACAACTTCCTCAAGCTACAGGCATGGCCTATTCTCTTAAAATGGATAAAAAGGAAGCATGCGTAGTCGCATATATTGGAGATGGCGGTACCAGTGAGGTGATTCGTACAATATTTTTCATATGATGTGAAGATTAATTTATATGTATGTTCATTTTCTAACTGTGAATTAACTGCGTTGAAGCAGGGAGATTTTCATGCTGGTTTGAACTTTGCAGCAGTAATGGAAGCACCAGTTATTTTCATCTGTCGCAACAATGGCTGGGCTATTAGCACCAACGTATCAGAACAATTTCGAAGTACTGTTTATCACTTGTATGTTTTATAAATTCCAGGATCATCACATCAAACAGAATTTTCAGGAAAATTGCACATTTTGCAGGTGATGGTATTGTCGTTAAGGGTAAGGGATACGGAATTCGAAGCCTACGAGTGGATGGAAACGATGTACTTGCAGTTTACAGTGCAATCCGGGCAGCTCGCGAAATGGCAGTGGGTGAACAAAAACCTGTACTAGTTGAGGTAAGTTTGAACTTCCTCTAGTGAAAATTTCCCCTGCCATTGTAGGAAATTGACCTGAAATTGTTCCAATTTCAGTCTCTTAGCTATAGAGTAGGACATCACTCAACCTCGGATGATTCAACCAAATATCGGACAACTGATGAAATCGAGTACTGGAAAATGGAAAGGAATCCTGTTAACAGATTCAGAATTTGGATTGAAGGAAATGGCTGGTGGAGTGAGGAACAAGAATCAGAGCTTCGAAGGAGGATCAAGAAACAGGTGACAATATTTTTTGTGCTTACTTAGAATTGCTTTGACATGGCCAATCGTTTCTACAGTACCGAAATAAACTTGACTTCGTGCAGTTGTTGCAAGCAATTCAAGCTGCAGAGAAGACAGAGAAACCGGCTATTACAGAGCTGTTTTCAGATGTTTATGATGTTCTGCCAGAAAACCTTCTTGAACAAGAGAAACAACTCAGAGAAAGTATCAATAAATATCCAAGAGATTTCCCCACTGCTTTTGCTGTATAGATTTGCTTGGAAAACATGTCAAAAATCTAAAAAATGAAAGATGGATGTTGAGTGCGAAAGTTGCTATGTGAATATTGATGTTAATAAAGCAGTTCTCCAGTTAAATGTGGCATGAATTTGGAGCAACTTCTAATTGTTGGTTATGTTAGGCAACTTATAAAACCCCAAATTCAAACAATTTGGATTGCAGAAATTCAATTATCAATAGTATTATATCACATTCTGAAAATTTTCTCACACTTACAATAATTTTGCTCCTATTTATTAGGGAGAATTCTTCTTAAAGATAGTGCTATTTAATTGCAAATCCAGTTGCATGAGACAACTCTCTTGTAATCATAATTTATATATTGAGTTTCATCAAGTATCTTTTTTAAAATTAATAATAATTTTTACTTTGAGATAAATTTTGTAAAAAACATACTTACCTCTCATTCTACCATAAGTTAATTAATTAAAATATAAATATATTTTTAATTTATTTATTCTTTATAAAAAATCTTAATTTACTTATTTATAATTTATTTTTTTTATTTTTTAATTTATTTATATTAGATACTAGTTCATATTCTAACCTTTTAATAACATAAAATTTAATTAATTTAAAATAAATACTATTAATATATTATTTTATTATTTAAAAATAATTTATATTAATTTTTAAAATTTTATAACATGATAATTACTCTTATAAAAATACTTTCAATAATAATAATTATTATAATATTTTAATATTATTATTAATTAAAATTATTTGAATATTTATTTAATAAAATTATTTTTAATATAGATTATGAATCTTATATGGAGTAATAATAATCATAAATTAATTTGTTAGAGAATTAATATATGTGCATGTGTGTGTATATATATATATATATATATATTCAAAATTAAAATTAAATTTTTTTTTTTAAAATGATACCTAATAAATTTTAAAAATTAAATAAAAATAAGTAAATTAAAACTTTAGTTATAAAAAATAAACAAGTTTTATATATATTTTAGAGGAGAGATATATAAATTTTTTTACAAAATTTGTTATAAAATAAAATTATCATAAATTTTAAAAATTATTTATCATTTTATATATTATCATCAGCGTACAATACAAAAGGGGTAATTTGTTTATTATAATAAAGTTTAGGGACTTATTTGATAAATCAACACATTATGTCTTTATTTACGAAAGCAAAGGAAGTTGGGATGTTCGAATATTAAAAATGTTCTCTACAGGACACGTGGTTTCCAATACTGTGATAATGTGAATGGTCATGATACATATATACGTACGTATCTTTATACCCACAGATTCATTTAATTTTAGAATTTGTAATGATTTCTATAAAATTTATAATAAAAATATTAAAATATATAAAGCAAATTATAAATAATACTTAAAAAATTAATAAAAAAATTAAAATATATAATAAACAATATTTGAAATATAAATGTAAAAATTAAAATAAATAAATGTAATAATATACATACATACATACATACATACATACATATACATATACACGCACACACACACGGTAGATAATCTCCTGTCATATTAAAATGCGTCATGATCGTGTCAGAAACTCACCCTACAATCCGAGCTGCTGAGGAACAAAACACAAGCAGTTTAAACAAAAACTGAAGGTTCTTTTTTTTTTTTTGCTCTGTCGTGAAGTTCCTCGTAATCATCTCATTGTCTTCGGTTTAGACGGCAGCCCATTTAGCGCCATTTTTAGGTATATGTACACACTATGTTCGAATATCCAAAAGCATATCTCTTTTCATATGCCAAGATTCTTCGCTTTCTTCCAGTGCACAAACACAAAACAATTCTTGTAAGAATGAAACTAATGTAATGAAAAAAAAAATAATAAACAAAAACTCCATCAGTTCAACAAAAGAAGATGATTGGATAGCCTCATCCAATGTTCTAGGGCAAATCTACTTGGTTTACAGTGTTTAAATCCTGAAATCATTACTAAAAATCTTGTAAGAAATAGAGCTAGGTTATTTTCAAGTAGTTTTGTGTTTTCTTTGAACTAGTTGCCTATTGTAATGGAGACTCCTCCTTCGCCGTCTCATGTTGTGATCGCTTACGATGCGACGAAGGAACGTACTGAACACGAACTTAAGCTCACCGTTAATGGTGTGAGAATGAGGGGTGACATTCTACGCGGATGTGATACGCTTGTTGTTCTTGGAGTTTTGCATAGAGTGACTCACCCCTGTAAGTGTTTGATCGATTGATTCATGTGTATACAAACTCTGTCTATTTAGTTTGCTCTTGGTTTATAGGTCTTAGTGATGCAATATCTCCGTTGCGTTTTGGATTAAAGTTTGATTTTTCAATTTGTTTGATTTCTTGAGTTATGAGTTGTATTCGTTATTGTTTGGATATGATATTACACTATGTAGTTTCTAGACAATTTTCAGAATATTTTTGAGTTTTAAGCCCTTTTTATGTGATTCTCTAGACTAATCAATCGTACGAAAAGCTAGTCACTAATAAATTTCCCTCATTATTGCAAGTATAATTCAGCTTATGTTTTGTTTTCTGATGTTCTTTGCACATAATATTCATCCCAATTCTTCGTTTCCAAGCATTTGTTGATTACGTGCTGCGGTCAAAAGATGTAGAGCAGAATGCTATTGTTGAGTGCCTTAATATATATTATAGAGTAAAATACAACTTACTATCCTTTATTTATAATTTCGTCTTTATGGGTTGCTGCAGTGGGTTACCAAGCAAAAGCATGTCCTGGTGCTTTTGGTGCGAGCATTCGTGCCATGGAGGAAGAAGTTTGGAAGAAAGTCGATGCGTTTGCATATATGCTCCTTTCAAGTGCTGAAGAGTGTGAAGATGACGGGGTAATAGACATAAATGCTTTTGTCTATCGTTCGCTTTTCTCTTTCTGAGTATTGCTAATTGGCTACAATTATATCCACATAAACGCAAGCATCGTAAGACTTTTGCACTTAACAGCATAATTAGTCACTATGATGATTATTTAAGAGTAGAATAGACAGCAAAAATCTTAGGTTTTGACACATGAAGTTATTAGGTTATTACAAAGAAAATATGAAGTTTGTCGACCAAAGTAATTGACATTTTTGTCAGCTGAAGTAACATTTGACATAAATAGCATGTCTGGTGATTTATCATTATCATAGACGCTTCGAAATATTTAGCTGTATTTTGTACGATTATCGTGAACATTTGTATTCTTTCTTTGAAATTTCACATCTTAAAATGACTAATTTAGAGAAAATTACATTAGTAATATTTAGCACTACATTCGGTTTTCTCTTATTGCATTAGTAATTTACTAAGCCTTTACTCAAAGGAAAATTGTGTTCTTCAATTTGCTTGAATATGGAATGTGTATCGGTGATGGTTATATTTCCCTCAGCCACCATTTTATGGGCATATAGGTTAAAAAAAAGTGTTTCTTGCTTCTTACCCCTTCTCCAACTACATAGCAAGTTAAACAGAAATTGGTAGTGCTTCCATAACGGCGGCTTGATGACCTAATAATGCGTCTGCTATAAATGCAAAGATTCAAGAAATGTATATATGACAACTCAAAATTAAAGTATACAAACAAACCTATTCCTTTCCTCTTATCTTTTTTAGCAAATATTCTCCAGACTATCATGCACTTTTGTAGAACTGAAATCATGGCAAGGAAACAGAAAGTTTTCACTCTCTTCGATTGCAATTGTGTTCATAGTTCTTATTGTTTTTTATGTTTAGGTCAGCCTCGAAGTCAAAGTTACTGCTGGAACTCCTATTAGGCAGGTCATTTTGCAGGAAGTTGTGGCGTGTAAAGCAACTTGGGTTATACTTGATCGGTAGACATTTTCTTTTACATTCTGGATGGTTGAATTTTCGTGTTCTGATGGTTCAACTAGTGTCATTCTCTCATTTCTCAACCATTTTACCGTACCATTAAAGATTTGTAAACGTGTTGATTGTTTTATTCCTTGGTATAACATCCAATGATGCTTATTGCCAACGATTGTAGAATATTGAACTGTAATTTTTTTTCTTGTTTGGTGCATAACATGCTGCATGAATGAGGCCAACAGCACATTGTTCTTTGTGTGTGTGTGTGTGTGTGTGTGTGTGTGTGAGAGAGAGAGAGAGAGAGAGAGAGAGAGAGAGAGAGAGCATAAGTATGTGTATGTTTACATTTGTGCAAGTTGTTTTCATTTTTCATTTATAACTCTTCTTGTTTTGTGGCTTTTTTAGTAAAGTGCAAATCTTAACAGGCACCTTAGACGTGATCTGCGGTTTTATCTTAAACACATACCTTCGAAGGTTGCATTAATTCAAGATAGTCTTGCTGTGGAAGTTTTGAGATCTCATACAACAAATGAAACAAATGTTATAGAGAATAAGTTGTTTTACTCCCTGTCAAAGCCAGTTTCCCTATCAAATTCTCAAGGTAGTGAAAACATTGACCAATCTGTTGTTACTTCTAGAAGCTGCTCTTTGTCTACCAGTTCCCTGGACAGCTTCGATACCTTTAAGAACAGTTGGATGTCTTCATCATCTGCTTACAGATCAGGGGATTATAGTTCTTCATTTGATTCTCGGTCTTACTCTAGGCATGAAAAATCAGGTCAGCAAGCCTTTCATATTTAGATACATATATAAATGTTCTATACACAGTTGATTAATGAAATTAAAATAAGGAAATATAACCCTTTCCTAGTTATCAACAAAAATTATATCTTTTTCATATTACAGGTCTGCATACTAAAGGAGACAGCAAGCATATTTTTTCTCCTCAAATTGCCCAAAAGCAAGGAAAAAATGTCTTACGGCAGAAATCCTCAGCAGCACCTATTCTTTGTGCTGGATGTGGGATGAAGACTGATTTGTATATGAAGGATCCCATGAAATTCAGTTTCTCAGAAATTCAACTTGCAACAGATGATTTCTCAAAGGAGAATTTGCTGGGAGAGGGTGGATACGGCCATGTATACAAAGGTGAGCTTAAAGATGGGCAGATGATTGCGGCAAAGGTAAGGAAAGAAGCAAGTACGCAAGGATTTTCTGAATTTCACTCTGAGGTATATGTCCTAAACTTCGCACGCCACAAGAACATTGTGATGCTTTTGGGGTATTGTTGCAAGGAGAACCTTAACATATTGGTCTACGAGTATATCTGCAACAAGTCTCTTTTCTGGCATTTATTTGGTGAGCAATTGCTGGCCCAAATAGAAGTCATCACAATATTTTCTGGTTCTTTAGCTGAATATTTTTGGTAGCTCTTTGTTCCAACAAGAAAATGATTGTTTTTTCTTTCATTTTGTGTGTGAATTGTGGGATTGTAAATTTTGCAGATAATACAGAGACTGTTCTTGAGTGGCACCAAAGACGTGCTATTGCCCTTGGAACTGCGAAAGGTTTGCGTTTTCTGCATGAAGAATGCCGCGGAGGTCCTATAATTCATAGAGATATGCGACCAAGCAATATACTTCTCACACATGACTTTGTTCCCATGGTAAACTTCATATACGCATACAATCTTTGATTTTATTTTTCCCCTTATTGGATATCCCTTGGATTTTTGCACCTGGTTATAGTGTTTCCCAAATAGGATATATAGTGAATGCATATTATAATTTAATGTGTTTCGACCGGTTCATTTGTTTTTTAAATGGTACGTCAGACATTGCAATTGATGGCTTGTCTTCCATGCACAGCTAGGTGACTTTGGCCTTGCCAGATGGAAGACAAATGAAGATCCTGTGCAGACTAAAATACTTGGCACATTAGGGTATAACCTCTATCAGCTCTTTTTCTTTCCCGAATTGCATATTGTATTTATTTCTTATGTTTTATTGAATATGATTGCATACTCAAAGAAATTCATGTGCATGGTTTACATCTACTATTTTGAATTGAACCTTTTAGGCTTTTGGTTTATGTAGTTACCTTGCTCCAGAATACGCCGAGAATGGAATAGTTTCTGTGCGAACAGATGTCTACGCATACGGTATTGTTCTGTTACAGCTAATATCAGGACGCAGGGTGGACAATGTAAATGAAGAAGAACCACAACAATCTCTTAGACAATGGGTATGTATGTTAAGTCTTCTTTGCATTTCTTTTTCAACAGCTGAAAACAAGACAAAAATTCTAATTGTTTTTCTGTTCTTGGCTGTTTTAGGCAGAACCGATAATTGAAAGGCTTGCGTTACATGAGCTTGTTGATACTCGTATCGAAGATTCATATGACACATATGAATTGTACTTAATGACTAAAACAGCATACTTGTGTGTGCAAAGGAACCCTGAAATGCGGCCATCCATGGGAGAGGTAAACAAGTATTGTATAGATATGATCTTCTAGTTTTATATGCATGCATCAATCTGTTTCTACTTCTTTCTACGGCATAAAGAATTCCAACAACTTTGTTATCATGCCACAGGTTGTGCGCCTCCTTGAAGGCGAAAATGATCGTTTTCACCACTTAGGGGAGCAATTTGTACAGCATCATAAAAAGTAATGTAGAAGATGATACACTTTACTTGCTTACCGGTATTTGTAGTGTCTGTGCACCGTATCTTTTCCCGATTTATCGGCCACTTTTTGGTTTTCGATTTTTTTTTTTTCTTTTTGGGGTTTATAAGACTACAAAAAGTTTGATATAGCAGTCACTGTTAATACAGCGAGCTGTGTCTTTAATGGCTTATCTAACTGTAATTTTCCTTTTATCAAAATTGGTGGGATAGGAGTTTGTTGGATGCAAGCAGAAGCGAAGTGAAAAATTAAAAACTTTCTTTAATTTTTTATTAAACTGGAAACACAAGTTACATTTTTTCTTCTCTTTATAGTGTTACTATACATTAAATAACTAATGAAACATTTTTAGATTTTTAAGTGATATACTTCAATAAAACTTGTTGAAGAAGACAACATACGGAGGACTCTATTTTTATCAAATTTCTGTATTAATTTTTGCTCTCACTTCTAAGATTATAAATTACTTTCTAATGGAGTTGTGACTTTCTCCACTTGAGTTTTTAAGATATAGAAAAGTAAATTTGTTCCAGATAATCACCATGCATTCAATCTAATTTACCATATATTAGCTGGTTTACGATGTGTTGTGATAATTATGCAATGCAAGTACACACTATTGTTAACAAATATATAATGATAAATCAAGTGTTATTCTCACAAGAATTACTTATTTAAACTTTAAGTACTAATTTTTTCTACTTTTAATGTTATTTGAATGGATAAAGCACCAATTTATTCGCTAATTAATTGAAACTTAAATTAAAACAAAATAAAAATTAACGTTATGATTAAATAGAGAAAATTTTAAAACATTCAATTTTACCTAAACTAATATGAATTTAATTTATCTACTCTTATTAATTAAAATTAAATTTATAATCAAAAATAATATTCATTAATTTTTTTTAAGGTTCTAATAAAAATATCTCAATCTATCAATTTACTATAAAAAAAAAAACCTATATTTAAACCTTAACAACTAATGAGAGGAGAGAGGGGATGAGGGAAGGTGAAAGGTATAATTTAATGAAAAACAATAAATTTAACAAGTAAATTAAAATTTGCTACTTCTAAATGAATTCAAAAATAATAAATTTCAAGATTTTACTTAAAAACTACCATAAATAATCCTAATTCATACAATTTAAAATAATAAATAAATTGAATACAATAATTTAGTATCAAAAAGAACTTTATAAAGAATTTTTTATAGGATTAAAATCTTTTGAATTGGTATAAGAGCCACCTAAAATTCTACTATAACAAAAAAGAATTACAACAAGCGATTATTAAAAATATGTAACTCAACTTAAAGTGACTTATTTTAATTATTTTGCTGTTCAGATTTGATTGTTTCTCAACAATAAAAATTACAAACAGCCCATTCACTTAACTAAAACTTCAACTATTAACACCTTTTAACATTTTGAAGGTCTTATAGTTAAATTTTGTAGAGAGAGAAATTTAAAAAATCTCTCAAATAAAATTATTAAAGTAAATCTCATACTAAAGTTTGAAATTTATATTTTTACTCAAGAGGAAAGATTAATAATGCTGTCAAGACATTTATAGTAGATTTTCTCTACTCAAAAAGCTATCAAATTCTCAAAAATCACCGTTCTAATTTTGGCTTAAAATACAAAAGGCTTTTTATATGCTTGACGCGTGCTCAAGTATGGCTGGAGCACATGTTTGTTGCAAGCTTTAGGTGGACACCTGTTTAGGTGCAGCATTGGCACGGATCTAACATTATGTCTTTGTTTACTATTGGCTCAAGCGCAAAGTTAGCACCAAATTGTTGGATAATCTTGGTTTGAGCCAGACTAAGGCCTAAGGTTGGCATGACTTCCAGATTTCTTCCCAAAGGTTGGCTCGAGCCCATAATTTGCCGATGAGTGAAACCAAGTCTCTATCTCATCATCTCTGTATTCTAACATGAAAGTTTCACCACCTATACTTAACACACACTAATACAACTCCAAAACCATGTTTTAGTCATGGAATCAGCCAACTATCTAATTTTCTAATACACTATATTACTTTGTAAATTAGGATAATTAATGGTTCATTAAGTCTATAAATTTAACATATTGATTATACTAAACATACAAATACATTTCTATCTTACATAAATTTAATAACATTTCTCACAAGATCACAAACATAAATATTATTTTAGAGTATTAGTATGTAATCAAAACATCTAAATAGTAGCCAATTACATAGAAACATTAAAACTAATGAAGAATGTCCAACCAAGTAACAAATTCTCATTTAATTCAAGTAAACAAATATCAATCTTTTATAGTTTGACTACATCATAGTTTTAAAATAATAAATTTAGTTTATAATGTAAAAAATTAAAATTAAAGAAATTAAATTTAACATCATAAAACAAGAGATAGGTAAGGAATGAAGAATTAAAATTTAGAAAACTTTAGAATAGAAGTAGTAATGTCCTTTTTTCTTTTGTTTCCTTTGTTCTTCTTCTTGTCTTCTTTGGTTCTCTTCTTTCTTTTTATCTCCAAAAGCCTCCTTTTTTGTCTCTCTAAAGCCACCTCTTTTCTCCTTTAAAGACTCAAAAACGAAGGAAAAATTACCATGCATGTCCTCGTTGAGCGGTGTGGCCAAGTTTCACGACACCGAACCCTAAATTTTGGATCACGTTCCTAAAACTACTGCCCAATACTTTTCCTTATGGTTGGTGCCACGGCCTTGCTATCTTGGTGCTATGGCTCTAATGCTTCTATCCACTCTTCATTGTTTTATTGTTTTTGAAGCAAAAATATTATCCATTTCACATTTGTTGACTCTAAATTATTTTTAAATATTTATTTTTTTATTAACTGAAAATCAAATAAAAAACACATTAATTTTTCACATAATCTCAAAACTTAACTAAAAATTAAGTAAAAATCTTTCAATTAATGAATATAAAAACCATTTATCCATATGAAACTATCCAAAATATAAAAAATCACTTACCCAAAACTAAAACCATAACGGAAAAATCAATTTATTAATAAATTTCTTATAATTAGATTTATTTATTATATTGGATATTCAAATTGTAAAATGGTACTTCTCAGTTTTTAAGTGTTGTAGTAACAACATCTTCATATAAGAAATTTTTCGGATAGAATTTCAGAGGGTGGAATATTGAAGTGAATAATGAGAAAAGAGCCCGGTCCTTGCATCCAACTTGGCAGGGGATAAAGCTTAAACAACTACTCAACCCTCAACATGCACCAACACAATTCATGGTTCCCATTGCAGCAGGCACTCAACCATTCATGGGCCCACTGGTGAAGAAGACATATTGAAGTGGTCTAAACAATAGTAGTGAGCACAAGGTGAGGTGTAGAGGGAATCATTAGGGTTTTGGATTGGCAAGCTCCATCTTTGTATATTCTAGATTGAAATGGACTCTCCATTTTGAGAAGGTATACGTATCCATGTGCATACCCCCACTTTCTCTCTCTCTCTCCTTTTCAATATTAACATATGCGATCAAAATATATTATAACAAGGTGCCAATATCTACGTTAAGACTGGATTAATCGTCCAGATGGAATGGCTTCTAATCTCTAACAACAGAAAAAATCAACCAATAAATTGCAAAAAAATTATAGAAATTCTAAACTTAACTCTTGGTGATTATAATTTACCGCATACACAATTATTATTTTTGTAACTCTTTTTTTTTTTAAATTTGATTCTCTTTTCTCTCCTATCATACTTATATTTAAGTAATCACCATGAAACTTTTATCATGTTATATTCTATTCACCAAAAACATTACTAACAAAATAAGATATTTATCAAGCTATTAATATAAGATACTATTGCTAAATTTATTTAGTGAAAAAGAAGAAAAATTATTTAAAAATTGAATATATATGCCTATGTAAAGAAGTAAGGAAATAAAAATTAAGTTTTACGTGAAATTTTTAAAATTATAAGTTCAATTTTAAATTTTTATGTTAGTTATTTTTATTTTTTTGATGAAATATTGTAATTCTCTTTAATAAATTTAAAATTCATAAATGATCTTTTATTAAATTTTATTAAAAAAATTAAAATATATAAATAAATAAATAAAACCACAATTAAATTTAGGAGGGATGCTTACGCAAAAGTTAACCAATGACACTACCTTCAAATTGTCCCATGTCCCATGGCCATAACATAAATGTGATAACATCATTACTTTCTTTTCATTAGTTACGGCAATAATAATTTGTGCCTCTCTCGGTTATATGTACTAACATATATACTTCAACCTCTTTATTTGATTACTTGGAAATTTGCTAGTGGAGCACTAACCAAGTGATGATAGAGTTAAGTGGACCAAAAAGAACCCCAACCATTGGGGAGCACTATTTAAAACAAAAAAAAAAATAGTAGTGGCACAGCAAAATCTATCATAAAAGTGTCACACATGATTGATGATTGCATTTATTTTTCTATCAAGTAACTTTAGAATTAGGAAGACAAAAAAGGAAAAAGGAAAATTGTCACCCAGCAATTGCAATAGTAACTAGGCAAGCACCCCACCCCATACGCACTATGTGTAGTAATGGGATATGGCTTATTCTACTCGTGCAAATTCTTGTTTGAATCAAAGAGAGAAAATTCTACTAAAATGGATGCTCCTTTTACAATAAAAAGAAAATATATAAATTTTTCTTTTTCTTTTTTTAAATAAATATTATATAAACATAAATAAGTTAAGCTACTCACAACCTTGATGCAAGTAAATTTTAAATTTTAAATTTTAATTTTTTTAATATCATTCTCAAAAATTTGTCATTGAATCACATAGCACCCACCTCTTGATAAATAATTTAATACAATATTTTTAAATATTTTTTAAATAAAATAAAAAAAATTAATTTCAACCCAGCTTCAAGTGGGTAAAACTTGAACTTCAAACTTTTTATTTTAATTTATAAATTTTTCCATCAAGTAAACTAACATTTATTAAATTAATATAATTTAAAATAAATATAAATAAATTATAATTATAGAATATTTACACTTATTGTTGTTGAGATTTAATAAAATTACATATAAATATAAATTTTTAAATAAATTAATAATAATTATTTATTAATAATAAAATTATTATATTTGATCATTAATTAATTAACTAAAAATATAAAAGACTACAAAACTCTTTGTAAATGACCATCAACCAAGAAATCATAATCAAATGGCGATGATCTCTTATAGAACTTCGAAGGGATCCTTAATATCAATAACTTCTTTGAAAGCTAATTCAGCCAGCGAGTAGTCGTTGCTGGACCAAGTGTAGTAGTCTCCGTGGCCTCTTTTCTTTGACGATCCGTTCATGCCGGGGGCGGATTTCTTTTCACTTTTCTCTTATGATTTTTCTTTATTGTCCATAGCACCACCGTGACTCTTCCTATCTTCTTCATTCTCTGCAAGTTTTCTCTTCCTCTCTTGTAGTCGCCTTTGGTCAGTATCTTGTTGCTAAGATATGGATCTTTTTTCATCGAAAATTTATATTCTTAAGTAATTAGAGATATTTTATTATATTTTTTGTTAGTAATTTTATTATTTTGAAAGAATTTTTGTTTTAATAATTAAGTAGTATTCTTATAGGATTTATTCATTCCATGTGAAATTTGACTTGGTATGAGAAAATGGTATAATAATTTTAGAACAAATAGGTTATTAGTTGCTGTATATAAAGACATTGAAAACACTTGTGAAAAAAGATTATATAATACTATTTATAATATAATATTTAATAATAAATAATTTATAAGAGCAAAGAATCTATCAAAATTTAGTATCAATCTCAAGTTCTCAATTTATAGAAATGGAGTACTATTCTCTAAAATAGACAAATTTTATTTATAAGAATGTTGAGATTTATATTCAGAAAAAAAATAAGATTTATTAAAAATTTAAATAATTTATTAAAATTTAGATGTGATTGAATGTAATTAAATTTGAGTGTAATTAAGATTTTAGGTGTGATTGCATATAATTAAAATTTTGGATGTAAAAAAAATTATTAAAAATATAATTATATTTATTTTTTAAATAATAAATGTTTTTTCATTATCTGATTTTTTTTAATATAAATTTTTTTTACAAAAATAAATATTTTTATGTGATTGATATTTTTTTTAATCTTTATTTATTATTTATTAAATATATAATTTTTTAAAAAATTTTGGACGAGGACTAAAAATTTCCTGTGCCCCTAACTTCTTTTCATTGTTACTACCATTCCTTATTATTATAAGGACCTCTCACAAATAGTAACTATAAAGTAAGACAAGGACACAACATAAATACATAACCCATAGAGATAACCTAGATTAATTACAAACTCTGATCACAATTACTCCATGGGATTAAAGGGCTAAATCGTTTACACTCCAATGACGATTTATGTTCAGCACCTTGACAGAAGAAGAAAGAAAATGAGCTTAGGTACAAGCAATCATCAGCCAACCCCACGTTAGCAGGACCGGGTTGCAGCACCATTAACGGACACGAGGATGGGTCCGAACAAGTAGTTTCCTCCGAGCAATAGCCTTTGAAATGGAGAAACTCCGGATCCGGGTATGACTGCCTTTATTACCTATTTTTTTTTGTTTTGCTCCAATTATTTGGGTTCACGTGGCAAATTCACATAGGCCCGGCGGCAGGGGCCACCCGTTCGATTCCGAAGCTAATTTCTGAAGAAATATCTTGTGACCAAGAGAACTCGAGTGTGTGAATCAATACCAATCTCATGTCATGTTATGATTTGATTTTTAGGGTGGTCCCATGTGTGGGGTTCAAACGGGCCTTCAAAAAAGTATAAATGGACGGCTGAGATTCATTTGCATATTTACCCCAGTGTACGGAATCTTTGCCGAACTTGCTTGTCTCCTTTGTCTTCTTTTCTATTGCAGTATAAATGCTGTCTCTTCTCTCTCTGTGCCACAATAAATAATGCAAAAAAAAGTAAAAGCAAAGTTGGTAAGTTATGTTTTTAAAAATAAAATAAAAAAATTGAGCAAATAGCCACTTTTCAAAGTTTAAATCTTATTTAAAAATCTAAATTATAAATATATTATACAAGAAATCTAAAAAAAAAAATTATGAGATTATATCAAATATTGATATTACATTCAAGTATTTTTTTTAAGATTGTACTAAAAATTTGTAATATTAAAAATTATTATTTTTTAACTGTTTATAATAAAAATAAAATGAAAAAACTTGATAAGTTTAATTTTATTTTATTTTACATGAAATATGAATCTTTCGTCTTGGACAAAAATTGAAAATTATATTTTACGGATAAAATTTTATAAAGAATTTAATCATGATTTCAGCTTTCATTTTTATACTAACTTTATTTGATCCTTAAGAAAAATATATTAGGCATACTTATTTAATATTATTTTTGTTTAATAAAAGAAAATTTGAAAAGAAAAAAAAGATAAAAGTACCAAACTGCTAACTAACTAGTTTCCATATGCCTATATTATCCAACTAACCATAATATGTGGTTGAGTACATTTACTTTTTATTTTTTATTTTAAAATAATTTAATTTCATTGATGACTCTATAATAATGACAATATTTATATAAATAAATATTAGCTAAAAACATTAACTTAACCAAGAAATGAAATTTTTATAAACCAATATATATATATATATATATATATGGATTTAGTTATAGTACATTGGTCGTAAAACATAT
>CP135549.1:6111530-6138727 GCA_032402905.1 Khaya senegalensis | reverse complement strand
TGGGGGTGGGAATTTCCAAATATGTTAGGATTAAAAATAAAGGGTTTCTGATTTACGTAGGTAAAACACAGATGATGATCCGTCGAGCTTTTCTTGTGATCACAGACGACTGTATACATACAAATATTGATCTTTTAATAAAAAAGTTGGAATCTATCTCTTTATGTCAACTTAAAAGTCGTTTAGGTCCCTGTCTTCATATTCATTTTCTTGTGTTGCCCGTTTGCTACTGGCTACTGCCACTGCTGCCCAGCATTCTGATTTCTTATCTTAGCTGATCTCATTTTCACCGGTCCCATATATATATATATATATATATATCTGTTTAACGTAGAGAAGAATAATAAGAATTCAACTGAGTTGTTCGTATTCTTGCCACTTGGGTTATGGTTATGGGTATGGACAGAGAGAGAAATTGCTTAATATCAATTTTGCTTCTGGATGTAGAACATACATTATGTTCAGAACTGAAGTGTTGTAATTCATAATTCATACTTCATAATTATTATAGAGTGGGGGGACCAAGATGAGTAAAAAACAAGAAATCATAAAGTTCCCTTTCTATATTAATATCGGTGGCCATATGTGTCACAAACATCTCTCATTCTCATATTTTATAATTTGTCACTTAGCTTCTAGAAATAACTTCCATTTATTCTATCCAAAAGTAGAAAATGAAGTAAATTTCTAACACCTACCAAGTATATCAGCCCTAACATTTTAAATATTTATGATGTTGGATTTTAAAGCTTGTGGAGATTGATTTGGTTAATGTCCTCACATTTTTCATTTAATGGTTAAATAAAATCGTAATTATCGAGTTTTACTATAATATATTAGAAATATCATACATTTAATTTTTTTAATTTTTATATTAATTATTTTAAATTTTATGTTTTATTTTAAATTTTTTATATCATATATTATAAATTTTACTCTAATTATTTTAATTTTATATTTTAAATTTTACATTAAACAATATAAAATATATAAGAAATATGTTAGTAAAGTCTCCAAAGAGAATAGATTTTTAGTGATACTAAATTTGTTTGTTTTTTTTATGAATATTAAATAACTTTGTAACTAGAGGTCAGTGTATGGGTGAATAGGAGTGGAATCATCTCTTAATTTTTATTTTTATTTTTTTTTGTATTTTAACTAATTTTTATTTGTTAAAAAATTAAAAAAATAAAATATTTAGTTCAAATAAAATGCGAGCCTTTTATTATTTTTTATATTCATATATTACTAAATTTTAAAAAATTAGAATAAAAAAATTAAAAGTTAATCTTTATTCAGAGTGAATAAGGATGGAGTTAAACTTTTAGTTCTATGTTCCAAGCTTGAATGTTTCATCACAAGCCTGTTAAGATAAGATTTCTCTATATTCTTTTTTCGCGTCCAGATCAAATGCTTGTTGCTGCTAATTAGAGCTAGTCATGATATTCCATGCCTGCTTGTTCTTAATCTCAAGTGAATAATTAACGGTGGGAGAAATGGTGCAGTTCAAACTATTGACACGAGAGAAGAATACAAACAGACAAATAAATGGCTAGTGTTTGTTGGCCATACTTTGATCCTGAGTATGAAAACTTTAGCATCAGAATTAATCCTCCAAGGTTCTATTCCTCTCCATATACATTCTTTATTGACTCAATTCTATGGGTTCTGGGAATTTCATCTGGACATCTAATATTTTTAGTGACCCAGCATTCTTATTTGATGATTTTGCAGTGTGTCGGTTGATAATACTAGTTGCCCTGAGAGTACCTTAGTCAAGGTAAGTCTAATTATTCATAACTAACAAAAGCTGTAATCTCACCCATATTCTTGCCAATTTTGCAGCATGCCAAGAGACTATCATGCTTTCACTTGATCGGATGGAACTAGAATCTTTAATTAATAGTCAAAATGTTAAAATAATAAAATTAGAGGGAACAGAATCTAAAAATAGTCTCCAATTTTATAGGTAAAATGTTAGAACACTTAAAATTAGAGGAATCTAGGATTAAAATATTCATTTTTATAGGTTAATTAAAATTATTATATATATACTCTCTATGATTTAAAAAATTTTGCGAAATTGCTGTAATAGTTTTGTCACGATACCTCCTCATTCCTGAACATACCTTCAGAAATTTATAGCTTGTGAAGTTAGAGTGAATTCACCAATGACTGCATGTTTTCAATCATACATTTACTTTATTTCTAGGTTGACAGTGTGAACAAACCGGGAATACTGCTGGAAGTAGTGCAAATCCTGTCTGACCTTGACCTCATTATCACCAAGGCTTACATCTCCACAGATGGCGGTTGGTTCATGGACGGTACTTTCTTTTTCTTCTTCATTTCTACTCTTTTCCACCATTAACTTAATTAATCTCACACTGATTAATAGTTAATTAGTCCATCATTAACTGTTTTTTACTGCAAATTCAATATGAACAGTATTCCATGTCACTGATCAACAAGGGAGGAAGGTTACGGACAACAAAATCATCGACTACATAGAGAAGGTAATGTTAAATATACAAGTTCTCCACGAAAATTCTTTTGTTCTGATTGATGTATAACAACTGTATTAGTAATAAATTTGTTGCAATAAAAAGGCTTTAGGGCCAAAAGGCCACATCACAGCGGGGATCGAGACTTGGCCAAGCAAACAGGTTGGTGTGCACCCAGTTAGTGATCATACAGCCATTGAACTAATCGGCTGGGACCGTCCTGGTCTCTTATCCGAAATCTCCGCCGTCCTTGCCAATCTCCAGTTTAACGTCGCCGCCGCTGAAGTTTGGACGCACAACAGGCGAATAGCATGCATTGTATATGTCAACGATAACAACACTTGCCGTGCTGTAGATGATCCAACCAGATTTTCAGTCGTGGAAGAACAGCTTAAGAACATTTTACGCGGTTGTGATAATGAAGACAATGACAAAGTGGCTCGCACCGGTTTCTCCATGGGGTTCACCCACGTGGATCGCCGGCTTCACCAGATGTTTTTTGCTGATAGAGACTATGAAGGTGGCGGCGGAGTGACGGCTGACCAGGTTGATTATCCTCCTTCATTTAAGCCGAAGATCACAGTAGAGCGTTGCGAAGACAAGGGATATTCTGTGGTGAATGTCAGGAGCAAAGATCGGGCGAAGCTTATGTTTGACATTGTTTGCACGTTGACAGACATGCAATATGTTGTTTTCCATGCCACCATCAACTCCGATGGACCTTATGCTTCTCAGGTTTGTTTTCAATTTAGTTCCTAAGTTTTCTGTTAAATTACTTCTGTGTTAAAGATACACCAGAAAAATTGATACGTACAAAGAAAAATTTACCAGAACTCTGCCTATTTGATAATAAGCTTGTTGCAGGAATATTACATTCGTCACATGGATGGTTGCATACTAGATACTGAAGGAGAGAAGGAAAGAGTCATTAAATGCCTTGAAGCTGCAATTCTAAGACGAGTAAGCGAGGTGAGTAGATCATTAAACATATGTTTGGTATCGGAAGTGTTGTGTTTTTAAAACTATAACTGGTGTGAAATAAAACCATTAATTGTGAAATATAAATGTGTGAAATTTTACATGATAAGCAGGGTCTGAGCTTGAAGCTGTGCGCAAAAGACAGAGTAGGTTTGCTATCAGAAGTGACAAGAATTCTGAGAGAAAACGGATTATCAGTGACAAGAGCAGGAGTGACTACAATTGGAGAGCAAGCGATGAATGTGTTCTACGTGAGAGATGCTTCAGGGAATCGAGTAGACATGAGAACAATCGAAGCACTTCGTAAAGAAATTGGACATACGATGATGATAGATGTCAAGAAAGTTCTAGTTAATGCCAGTAAAGAACCTGCAGAAGCTAGAAATAGTGGATGGGCTAAGACAATCTTCTTTTTTGGAAACTTGCTCGAAAGGTTCTTGGCTTGAAGTTATATCCAATAATATATATATACTCTATGGTCGTATATAAGACTGTAATATGCAGATACGATGTGTATAAATAATAAAGCTATACAGTGAAGTCAAAAGTGAGCAAGGAAGAGCTGTAACATGCATGTATATACTTTATAAAAGACGCGTAATAAAGCTTGCTAACTATGTGTGAAGTTTGATCTGTCCTTGGATAATTGATGGAGTGCGTAAACGAGGCAGATACTTTGTAAAATTTGAGTAAGTTTTCAATACCTAACCCTTTGAATAACTTGTATATTTATATGCTTACATTATAAACAAAATTCAGCTTTACAAGGAAGTTAACAAACCAAAGACGTTCTATTTCCAGCTGTATACAAAATTCAAGCTTTTAAGCGTCCAGAGCTGCTTTCATGTAAGCCGCATAATTGGTTGTACTCCCCATAATATAAGCTAACATCGCTTTGGGAACTGATGGCCAGCATGCAGATCATCAATTTGGACCTCAAGAATTGAAACCGCGAGGCTGTATGTACTTTAGGGAACACATCTGCAACGTAATCTTCAGTAGAAACACGATACACTTGAAGAACATCTTTGTTTATAACTTTTTCTTTGACAAAATGATAATCCACTTCAATATACTTTGTCCTCCACATAAAAACTAGGTTTGAAGCAAGAGCATTAACACCTATATTGTCACCCCAAAGTATTGGACATTTGGAAAGGATAATCTCCAATTCTCGAAGAAACATGTGCAGCCAATAAAGTTCTGCTGTTGCTTAGGCCAATGACCGATATTCAACTTCAGTACTTGAACAAGGTGCAACATTTTGCATTTTAGCACTCCATGAAACCAAGTTTTTGCCCAAAAAAAAAAATAAATAAATAAAAAAAAACCACTGCTACTGCATCTATCGTACGGGTTGCATACCCAACTTGAGTTGCAATAAGATTTAAATCAATGGATGAAAAAGTGTAATAAAGACCATAGTCAACTGTCCCTTTAAGATATTAAAGAACATGTTTTAGACTTGTCCAATGTCTTTCAAGTGAGTTATGCATAAATTGACATAATTGATTGACAATATAAAAAATATCAGGTCTGAAAATGGCGCTATATTGAAATGCTTTAACAATTACTTTGTATTCACTAGAATCTGAGAGTAAAGAGCCATCTTAAGAGGATAATATTCTGCTTGACACCATAGGAAAGGACAGTGGCTTTACTCTAGCTAATTTGGTCCGATGCAAGAGGCTAGTAATATACTTGCCTTTAACACAAGTGAAGTCCTTGAGAGTCACAACATGACTAGACTCTTAGAAAGTAACTCAAATTTGCAAGGTCTTCAAGCTGAAACTGACTTTCAAGTTGAGTAATAAACTGAGCAATAGCCTGTGCATTTTTCCTGTCACGATGATATTATATTTATAGACAAGATCAAAGATTTGTAAGCCATTCTTGCCATAGATAAATAGCGAAGAATCAATCGAAGATTCAAATGTCTCCAGTTCATGGAGCTTTTCCGAATTCGAGCTATATTCAACGAGCTGTTGTAAGAGCCTTCAAAGTCATGCTCTCGGCCTTGTCTTAGCCCATGGAGAGATTTGTGTAACCTACTGACAAAATTAAGATGAGACTCATTAATAAATCCTTTTGGATACTCCATCATTCGATATGCTATGTAAAAAGTTATTAGAAACATCTAGTTGCCAAATAGGCCAATGAAGGTTAACTGGGCTAGAAGTAAACGAATATTTGAAGGTTTAATTACTAGCAAGGTTGTCTCATTATAATTTATAATATCAGATTGATCAAATCTTTGGCAATCAAGCCTACCTTTTTCCTCTCTTTATTGCCCTCCTGCTTTCTTTTTATTTTATATACCCTTTTTTCACGAATCACAGGCTTATTGAGAGGTCATGAACCTACGGACCAAGTACCATTAGCCATTAATGTACCAAACTCACGTCCCACGGCGTCTCGCCTTTCAAAGTTAGCCACTTAAAAATACTCTCTCTCTCTAGGATTGCAATTAGATATTATAAAATGAAGAGCATATTTTATATTTATTATCATAATATTAAATTTTTTTATATAATTTTATTCAATAAATTCCTTAATATGAATGTATCCAACTTTCATTAATTTAATTCAATAAAATTTTCTTATTAATCGTTATTGAATTCTCTTCAATAAGCATATATTTTTATTTTAATAATACTTAAAAATATTTTTTCTAAATTAAAAATTGAATATTACAAATTTATAATATTATTAAATTATTTTTCTTTTTAACTTACAAAAATAATATAAAATAACTCTTGCTAGGTAATCTTTTTTGCCTTCTCTTTTGGCTATTATAGAAATAAAACAAACACACACATATATAGCAAAATACTAACTTTAATTATGTGTAGTTTTGTTTCTTAAACTAACTAAGAATGTAATTTTTTAATTAAAAAGAGTTCTTTCTTAAATAAAACTCTACTTATTCTTTTCTTTTAATAGTCAAAATTATTCTAAATTAAATTTATGAAATTAATAAAAATATCACAAATTACTAATATAATAAGAAAATTTTAAAATATTTTTATTGTAAAATTTATTAAAATATAAATAAACAGTAATGTATTATAAATAGTAACTGCATTAATTATCATTGTATATTGCAACAAAATTGAATGTTACAATAAGACTAGCAACACGGCTTTGCAAAAGATGTCAATTATGCAAACTTTAACATTATATATGTATCTTTATAACATTTAATTTGTTATCATAACAATGCATATTATTTGGTAAACATTAGTCTGGCGAAAACAAATTGTATGCAAAATCAAAGCACATAACATTAACACATATGCAATAAAAACAACATTCATGAAAAGCAACAACTGGCATGGAGAGATATCAGAGTCCCAAACGCAAGGTTTTGTTGATTATAAGAAAATAGCACGACAATTTTTTGTCGTCAACGTTATAAACAAAATTTACGAGGATGATAAGATACCAACAAGCTACCTACAGCTTCTTAAATAAGTGCTTAAATAAAGTGGGAAGCCCTAGCCACCGAAAAGCTCAAGCAGTCCAAAAGAATTAGGAATATTAGTAATGCCTATTTCATCGATGTCCCATCAATCATGTTGCCTTGGCCTTCAATGATTAAAGGAATGTATGTAGACGAAGAATAGTTCACAATTCATATTAACCAAGGGCAATCATTTAGATCGAGATTTGAATATCACTGTTCATGGGTAAAAATTTTTATTAGATTCTATGCCATGTTTTACTCCTTTTGTCGAAGTTATGTATTGACACACAAATGTTTGTTTCATTAATAAATATTTTCTTTTAAAAAAAATTACAAATAAATTCGGCTTGTGTTGAGAATAATTAGTACAATCATTCAATAATATTGTACAATATATAAACGAAGATTTTATTTTAAAATTTTTATTTAAGTAAATATATTTTATTATTTATAGTTAATAAATGAGAATATGAAATACAAATATTCATGTGTCAAAACAACTTTAAAAGGTTATGTAAATTCATATAGACAGAATATTAAAATTGTTAGATAGATGATGGGGCACTTCATATGCATCATGGATATTCTCCTGTCTTATATGTTAATTTATATATGCTCTCTTTCAACCAAAATTTCTCAACCTACTTTATATGTGATAATTTTTTTTATTATTAAATTTACTTTATTCAAAGTGTATTCAAATCAAAGTGTGAACTCAATAAAATACACTTAAAGTCACATCCCATATAAAGATGCCAAGAATCAATTAGAGAACTTTTTTGTTTTTTAAATATGTAAGAAACTATATAAATGTCTAAAGATGCCGAGGATCAATTAGAGAACTTTTTTATTTTTTAAATATGTAAGAAACTATATAAATGTAAAGATAGTAGTTTGAGTAATTTATATATATCTTTAATTGAGGTGATTTTGAGTTTTTCTAAGTTTAGGAGATCTTAATTTGCTATTAGTTGTCTATTCTAAAATTATCTCTGGATACTAAAGATAATAAGTTAAATTTTAAAAACTTGTATGCTATAATAATATCAAATTATTAGTATTTAAATATTAATATAATATTATGAACTAATATTATAAATATTTTCATATTATATCAAATTATGATTTCTTTTTCTTTAATAAATAAACTTCATAGAATCGACTTACCCTAATTTTTAAAAATTATGTTAAATTATTTTATTTTCTTAATTATGTTAATTCATTTTATATCACTAAACTTAATACTTGACTTATTTTAGCAAATTTCATTCAATGAGAGGAAGAAAATTAAGGAAAAGAAGGGGATGAAGTTACGCAAAACCCCTAAATAGTGTAACCAAAATGAAAGAAAGAAAAGATGAATGCATGAGATTGTTTGTTTATTTAGCGATTTGGACCTACCACTCCTGCCTTTTTGTTTATGGCCAATGAAAGTGGGTCATGATTTTGATTGCTATACTATTTGATACGTTACCATTTGCGCACACAAATTCCTTTCCCTTTCTAAAATTGCTAAGCCCCTAACTCATTCAATCAACTCTCCCCCGTTGCAATTTGTCCACTGCCATACCTTTCTTTCTAATCAATTCCTTTGTACAATATTATTTTAATTATTTTTTTATCATCCCAAAATTATAATTATAATTTTTAATATATAACATATAAAATATAAAATATAATAAATAAATTAAAACATTTTAAAAAAAATTTAATAGAAGTGATTAAGAAATTTACTCTTTATCATACAAAAATACTAGGCATGGATGGGGCATCCATTTAGTAGATAATTTTATTTTATAACAATAATGATTTAATATTTATTATGTATTTTAATCTTAAATTATTCTTAATTTGATTTCTTAAAATTCATTAATTCAGTGCTTAATATTCTTCTTTTAGTGTTTAAAGTATATTTGTTATGATAAACAAATTTTAATATAAAAAATTAAATTAAAAATAATTCTATGGTGGGCTTGTCTATTAGGCCGGAAAGTGAAATAAGAAATAGATTGAAATGCCGTCACCGTGTCTGGCTTGGATAATCCAAAATATGTCATTGTTATTATTATTATTATATAGAAAAGGTTACAGTATTTATAGGTATTATTACTCTTTTTTTTTAATTCTTTTAAATATTATTTTAATTTTTTTTATACATATTTTAATTACTATTTACTATATATTTCAAAATTTTTAATATATTTTAAATTTTTTATTACGTATTTTAAATACTATTTAACATTTATCTTGTATTTTTTTTTTTGTTTTAAGTTTTATAAAATTTTTTTCAAGTTTAATAAATACAAAACTTTTTTTGAGAAAATGATACCCTAATGTATTATAGCTAAGTCTATCGTACAATCATTTCACTATAATTCATATAATTGAACGAGTTTATAAAAATAAAAAATAATTTTTTATTTTTTAAAATATATATATTTTACATTTATTATTGTTGTATAAACTTAACTAAACTATATTTCATCTCATATATTTTATATTCTTAAAGTAAAATCTAAAATTTAAAATTTAAAATAATTAATATAAAATTTAAAATAAATAATATAAAATATAAAAGTTAAAATAATGAACATAAAATTTAAAATAATTATATATTGTAATCAAACTTATGGTTAATTGTAATTCCTTACCTTGTAACATCCCTAAACAAATGGTCAAATTGATTTTTAAATTTGTGCTAGCTTTATTTCAAGTTGCATTGTGATATGCCCATTGTTTAAAATATGAAAAAAAAATAAAAATAAAAATAAAAATAACATGTTCTATCCCTAAATTGTAAGACATTAACATCAATTAATTTTTTATTTTTTTGTGTTTAATATAAATAAAAAAATTACTTTAACAATAATATATATATATATATTAAAGTCCTAGAGTTTATTAAACGACCTCGTTTGTTGGTTACTTGTGAGTGCGGCTTCGGTTTTAAACAAAAGGAATCTTCTACACACAAGAAAACAAGTCACTACCTCAGGCCACTACTTTTCAGCCTATTTCTTTTTTCTTTTTTTTATTTTTTATTTTTTTTTCTCTTTCTTAGTTTCTAATTTCTTACCCTTTTGATTTTATATATTAATCAATTTATTACAGATAATAACATATATGATCCCTAACTCTACATATTTCATTAATAAAAACAAAATTATTCTTTTATATTTTGTATATCCCTTTTCACCCCCAAGATTTTTTCTTTTTGTTATTCATTTTGAGAACTAAGATCATACTCATAAGTCTACTAAAAATTTTGATAGGCCTATATATAATATAATTCTAAAATCATGAAAATTTTAAGTGTCCATATAAAATATTATAAAAATTATATTCAAAACAAGAATTTTTACTATCGATTAATTAAAAAAAAAAAAATCATACTTTTACATTAGAGATCAAAGCTTGAATATTAAACAATGAGGGTCTATATATGATCATATATAGTATAATTTAAAAACAAGTTTAGAATAAATAATTTTTACCATCAAATTAATATATGAAAAAATTAAATCATGTTATATTCTAATTAAGAAGAAAATTAATCTCACTTTATCTTTAAGAACTAAAACTTGAACTCTACATTTTTGGTAGCTTAGTATTTATTATAATCTAAAAATTAGGCCTTAATGAGTAATTTTAACTCTTTTAATTAATTAAAGAAGAAAATTAATTGGGCTTACTTGGAGTTCAAACATTAAATCTCTTATCTCACTTTCACTGAAGGATAAAGGACTTTCTCACTTCTATTAACATAATTAAATTATTCTTCTTCTTCTTTAAAGAAAAGTTATAATGGTAAGTTTTGATCCTTACAGTGTAATTAACTCTAAAGATTATTTTAGTTATTTCAATATGAATCAAGGATCTATTTGATACAAATATATAAATTACTAGTATTTTTTGTAATAACATAAAAATAAAGAGAGCTAGATGTTATTATCTCATTTTATTATTATTATTATTATTTTTATATATTATTTGTTCGGGACGCCTCTTGTTTCATCGTAGCTCGTGCTGCTTGACCGCATCTCCAGAAATTTCACTGATCGTAATCAAATGCACGAAATCGCAACAAGGACCCACCTTTACGTGGGACCTACTTCATTTAACATCATATCAACCACAGATCACCAACACGTGGCACCATACGCTTATTCTCTTCCCGTACGTTTCCTCCTTGCTTTTCTTTTCATTTCTTTTTTCCCTCCTTCCTTTGCCTTGGTATTATAACTCTCTGCCCTCGCCAGTTTCAATCTGTTTAATCAATCTTCTCTGCAAGAGGTATGATCATAATTTCAACTTACTCTTGTTTTAATTTTCAAATTAATTGAATTTTCTGCCTTCTTTTGATCACGTATTTGTTGAAGATAAATTTTTACTTCTTCTTTTAATCTTCTGATATTTTAAGAAATTTAGTTTAATTATGGCAAGATTTAATTTTTCCTTTAGTTTGTTCAAAAGGGTGACTCTGTTTATACTGAATAAGGGAATTTTATTTTTGTTTTAAAGAGAAAAAGTTTCAAATGGTTGAGAAAAGTTTTTTTATTACAAGGAAGTTTGAAGACTTTTGATTGTTTTAATAGCCTCTGAGTGACACAGCTGCAGAGACTGTAGTTTGTTGACACATATAATTGTTTGGTTTTACAAGTCCCTTGTCGTTTTTCAATTACATGATTCGATTTCTTGATATTCGTATTAATCTTATCCATTTGTCTCTCCTGTCAGCAGAGAGAAAGTAATCGGCAATCACAAGGCATATACATATTGTAAACTTCAGTTGACGCGGTGTTCTGTACTTCTGTGTTGTGTTTGGTTAAGACTTTAAAAATTAAAAAAAGAAAAAGAGAGAGAAATGGTGGGAGAAGCAACAAAATTGAGAAGTGAGGATTTGAACTCGTGCTTTGAGAAAATGATGATGGCTGGTAGTGGTAAGACAGGAGATGGTGTGAAAATGGAGGGTTTGGTTACCACTGAGTGGAAAGATATTCCCGTGGAGTTGTTGTTAAGGATTGTTTCGCTTGTCGATGATGATCGGATGGTGATCAGGGCTTCTGGGGTTTGCAGTGGGTGGAGGGATGCTATTTGCTTCGGCCTCACCCACCTGTCCCTCTCGTGGTATATCTTCTTTTTCCTCTCAAAAGATTTTTTTTTCTTTTCTGACTCGTTTATAAGTTTGTTTCTTACATATGTTAGATTTTTTTTTTCCCTCTGAGCATAACAAATTTTATTGATGTGTTGGTAACTAGTTATAGTTGCAATTTTTTTTGTGGATGCCAAAGTTTTTGTTTCAAACATGTTTACATTAACGCAGTCTTTGTAAAATTATGGAGAAGATTGTCTCAAATCGTGCAACTCTATAAATTTAGGTTATTGTTGCAGCATTCTGTTATCAAGATAGAGTTCATAAAACTACGCAAGGCTGCTTTTCCGGGTTTTGTTTTTCAATTAATCTGCATGTTTTGAATTTCTTTTCAGGCAGAGCAAACCTTGTAAAATTGGTGCCAACAGATATGATGAAAATATGCATTTTGTTTGAGTTGCAACATCCAATTTTGTTTTCTCTCTCTCCTCTCTATCATTACAAAATGATTTGTGTTTTGTGTCTCATCTGATGAGTTCTTCCTGATATTCTAATTACTAATCACCAGCTACCTTTTGTCCTCAGGTGCAGGAAAAACATGAACAACTTGGTTCTATCTCTTGCCCCTAAGTTCACAAAGTTGCAAACTCTGGTGCTGCGTCAAGAGAAACCGCAACTTGAGGATAATGCAGTTGAGGCTGTTGCAAATTCTTGTCATGATTTGCAGGACCTGGACCTTAGCAAAAGCTTCAAGCTTAGTGATTGGTCCTTGTATGCCTTAGCTCATGGTTGTCCTAATCTCATCAAACTCAACATCAGTGGGTGTACATCATTTAGTGACAGTGCCCTTGCACACCTTGCTAGTTTTTGCCGGAAATTGAAAATTTTAAATCTCTGTGGATGTGTAAAAGCTGCTACTGATTTTGCATTGCAGGTATAATTAACTGTTAACTTTTAATCTTTTATGTCTCCAAGAGTGAAATGGCTCCGTTAATTTGCACAGATTATGTGCAGGCTATTGGACATTACTGCAATGAGTTGCAGTCTTTAAATCTCGGGTGGTGTGAGAATGTCGGTGATGCAGGAGTGATGAGTCTAGCATATGGATGCCCAGATCTCATATCCCTTGACTTGTGTGGCTGTGTTTGTATAACAGGTTCGGCGCTTTACAAATTGTTGTGCAGCTAAATCAGAAGTATTGAGCAGGACTTTTATGAACACATTTCATTCACTCTGGGATAAGTTGTAATTGCTTAATGGCAATTACAATTTGTAAATAAAAATTTGTTTATGATTTAATCAAAACACGAAATGATTATATAAATAATCAAAATTTAATATGGATTACTGTAAAAACCTAGTTATCTTTAATTTGAATACATCCCCCACATGAAATTATTGTGCATGAGAAAAATACATGAAAACTGTTGTCATCTTGATTTGTTCTTCATTTGGCGTGTATTTTTGGTGAACACTCATGTTTATACAATTTATTGCAGATGATAGTGTGATTGCTTTGGCAAATCGGTGTCTCCATCTGAGATCACTTGGCCTGTACTATTGTCGTAACATCACAGACAGAGCAATGTATTCGTTGGCCCAAAGCCGAGTGAAGAACAAACCCACAATGTGGCAATCTATGAAAGGTAGGTATGACGAGGAAGGGCTTAGGAGTCTCAATATCAGCCAATGCACAGCACTCACACCTTCTGCTGTTCAGGCATTATGTGATACATTTCCTGCACTTCATACATGCTCAGGAAGGCATTCCCTTGTCATGAGCGGATGCTTGAATTTAACATCTGTGCATTGTGCTTGTGCCATTCAAGCACATCGCACAGCAAGCTCTTTTCCTCATCCCGCTCATTGATTGATTATAAAACCAAAACTGTATTTCGGGTTTGTTCGAGAACTCGGAGAAAGGACTGTTGACGCCTCTGTACATATGGTTGTGTTCGAAACTAAGAGACTTTAGGCTGCAGATGACAGTCTTTTCGTTCTATTTTTCTTTTCTAAGCTGCCTTGGACAGTTATGGGTTCGATGGTGAAGAAATATGAACTTTTGCTCGTACGGGCCAGACAATGTACAAAAACAAATCTTGACTAATATAATTGTTATCTTCAAATGTGAAATTTTTCAATAACGTCAGTAAAAACAAATGGACACTAATCGAAATGGGGATTTAAGTCTTTTAATCTTTAGCATTTTTTTGATGCTGATGTTGGTGACTGGGGCTACAATGCTGATAAACGAAGGCAACCAAGACGAAGTTGAAACTGGTGTGGATGCTTCTCACCTCAACTCGGGTTATGCTCGGGATTGTTGCATTTTCACTTAATTTGAAGGCACAACATTTGAAAGTTTCAGGAAACACTTGACGTTAATGGAAGCTATTCTTTTCGGCTCAGTCTCTTTTTTATACTTGATATTCGTTGATTGCATCCGACAGCAATTATTGTTTTAAGGTCACATCTTCTCAATCCTAAACAGACTTATTGTGTGACCTTGAATTGTGAGATCACTTGTACATTGATCCAATTTGCAATCGAAATAATATCGTAACTTTTTTGCAATTTATGTTCATTATTGACTTGTCAACTTCCCCCGCGGATTCATTTTGTCGCAAGAATTTATAGAAGGATAGGGAAAGCAATGGTGCATTCTTGTATTAAAACATAATCATACAACACAAATTCCTCGCTTGTGCCATTTTCTGCTCTAGTCAAATTCAACTCAATAAGACAACTTTCGGTATATTCATCATCTCACGGGAGGAAAAAGCTTTTCATTTGCTAGCAGCATGTACCTGAAGAGCAACACAGTTTCATTTGTAAACTGTTGATACCATCTATTCCATCCCATGCACCGATCATTTGCTTTTGTATATGATTTCATCATCTTCAACATCAAATGCTGGATTGCAGAGGCATCTGAATAGTCTTCCAATACCCTACCATAGGAGAAAATGATGAAGCTCAGAAATAATCCATATAGCTACATGGGTTCTCTGCAGTCTGTGAACTGACATTTTCTTTCTATAGATTCTTAATAGTTTAGCCAACTAACAAGTATAATCAACACACAAATCATTTGAATTTCAAATAGCAATTTGTGTTAAAAATTCAGCCTAACCAAATAAAGTTGAGAGTTTTATGACATGCCTGGTTGAGTAAAGGAGTTCGATAAGAAAGTGCTCTCGGGGATTCCTCTTCACTACTGCTGTCGGAACTGTTTCCATCATCATCTGAATCGGCAGCATTTTTCTTCTTTGAGGTGCCAGCATTTTGTGTTTGCTTTTCCTGGTGAAAGAACATTATAAAGTACAACCACTGTTTGATAATTTGGAATAAGGAGCCACGGTACTTGGAAGTATTTCAATGGAAGCAACAAAATAAGCAGAAGCACTTTGTATGCTATATATGCATTGGAATTACAACTTGCAGGTTCTTCAGTAAACTGTAACAATATTGTACCTGGAATAACTTCCCTAAAAGTTTCAAAGCCACAGCACGGTTTTTCAGTTCTTCCCTTTTGACGTTGTTTTCCTTCAGGACCTGCCAACAAATTGAAAAACATGAACTTTTCTAGCAGAAAGGAAGAAAAAAAATCTCCTGAATAAAAGCAGCAAAAAATCTGGAGAAAATTATATTGTTTAATGATTAAATTTGAAAGTTTGAAAGAACTGGAAACTTACCATTTGGCAAACATGTAAAAGAGTAACTTCAATATCAACTACATTCAACTTCCACAGTGAGCTCATCAATGTCTCTTTGTTTATGCGGATATGCGATTCTACGTCCTTTTCGGGACCACTACCATCCATTTTGAATTGCCGGCATATGTCTTCTTGAAGTTGCAGTAATTGAAAAGCACCTGAATTTGTTTGTCCCAACAGAATCAAGTGAAGAAAATAATATTGTAAGCAAAAAATTTTGATTTCTACAAGCAGTATTCTGAAACCTTTTGCTGCAGTGATCTGTGACTTCCAAAAGTGCCCTTTGTTTCTGACCCACTCGGCCAGAAATGGAACCCCAAGATAAATGGCTTTTTTCCCAAGTTCTTGAGCTGCCTGTCTTGAGTAAATGTAGCCAATTGTGTGCAGTATTTCCACACCAAAAGCTGTTTCTCAAGGCAGTGGAAATCAGTTAGCAAAATCATTCCCTGTGTAAAGATATTGACAGGCTTATATAAGCACTAGTATCTTGTCCACGAACTTGTGAAAGAATCAATGAATCAGAAAGGTTCAAGGATTTAGGATCCATTTATGCTATATTTCTGTTTCATCCTCATATTTGTTGTGATATAGTCATAATATAATTCAGAATGAAGTGTTCTAATTAAAAAATTGGTAAATTTTTCATTTTTTTTAAAGTTGTGGTGAACTTGTAAGGTATGATATAAACTCATTTTATTGTTTCTCTGTCTTTGAAATATTGCTACTATGGAGAAGTTACAGTGGGAGAAACATTCATGTAAGGAGAACAACGACTCGTTTACTTCACAAGATTTGGTAAAATCAACAAAATATTTGGCTAGATGGATCCTGTAGGGATTGTCATGATGGATGTTTACTTCCAAAGATTTAGTAAGATCAACAAAATTTTTGGCTAAATGAATCAGGAAGAGATTGTCATTTAGATATTCATGACATTGATAGCTTTATGCCTGATGCTTAAAGTTAAATGTACAATATATACATGCTTACTTTAAAAAATTAACTGTGCCATTTATTAATGAAAAATTGAAGAAAATAAGCAGCGGATAGCTTAATTTACCATCACCAGATAACCGTCTGGCTTCTGATTCTGCACGCTGTAAGAATCCATCTTTGTCACCTCGAACATATTGATTAAGCAAGTCTTTAAGCAATCTTGCTAACTTTTCTTCTCTTTCCCTCTGCACAGCCTGTAACAAACAGTGACAAAGAAAATGCCGCTGTAACTAGATGGAACTATACAAGAAATAATCAATCCAAAAATTGTTAAGCAAAGACTGCATCACTTTAAGAAAGCAAAAGTTTAAGAATATCAATCAATATTTGAACACACTTGCCTTGAGTTTATCATTTAGTTTTTCGGGGTTGTCACTTTCCCCAGCTAATTCAGAAGAAGCCATGGATGCCACAGCTAAATGTCCTATGTAGTCCTCAAATAATTCACTTCCAAACAGAAGAGCAAAAACAGCTGTCGGATCAAGCATGGTTTCCCTGAGACACAGAAAACATATCAGGAAAATGTGCAGAATTACTCAAGGAAGAAGAATTTTTGGTATAGTATAATGCAGAGCTTTTCCATTTGCCTTATTTGCACTGTTTGTGGTCAGTAAGCACAGAAAATTTGTTAACTGCTTCGGTTCATATCCAGTTCCTCTCTTTGCAGTAAACAATTCTTCGAGAGTGTGATATCTTCAGAATCTGGGGATGTTTTCATTCACTGAAGTTCAAACATCTAGACAAATTTTCAACTCTGGCATCTCATTATATACTGTAAATTTATGCAATCACAACCATTCATTGAATTTCTTAGTAACTTTGTGATGCACTTGACTTTAGAATGAAGTTCTAACACCACATTCAGCTAGCAAATTCATAAAATTCAAAACATGAAGGGATTTAGTCCTCTTACAGCTCCATGAGAGAGCAGGTACTAGAAACTGGATTATCTATTTACCAATTTCTCTTATTCTTAATTGTACTTAATAGAACAGAGCTATAAAAATCCTTAAACATGGAATGATACACACAATACAAGGTGTAATAAATGTGGAAAATCATACCTGGAAATACTGTACTTTCCATTTTTGTCATAGGCCTCTCTTTGTAATGGATCACTTAAAACTTGATATGCTTCACCAAGTACCTGCGTAAAAATTTAGGATGCTCACTATTTCTGGAGAATAACATATAAGGAACTGTCACCAAACATCTTATTTAAATTAAATGTAAAAAGTCATAAATATTAAAATAAATAAATAAATAAATAGCATTGGAAGCAGAGAACTTGCCTGAAATCTTTCAGCTGCAAGAGGATCATTTGGATTTTTATCTGGATGGACTTGCCTAGCCTGCGCCAAAAATATTGACAACTTCCTATCATATTCCTGACTGTAATATATACTGAAATAGATTTCAAAAGAAAAGTGCCCATATAGTCGCTCAGTCACTTGTGATTTCCTTTCTTGAGTTCCGGATATCGGAAATAACATCTAGAAAGAGTTGCCGGAACCGGTGTTACACCAAAGTTATGGGACCAAAAATATTTTATAACAAAAGAAATGCAGAAATTAATCAATCAAGATCTCCCTCTGCAAGTTAAAAATAAATGGAGCAGAAGTAGAAAAAAAACAGATTGCATTCATTCTTGTATTTTCATGTTAGAAACAAGAAAAATCAACACAACCCACTATAGGAAAAAAATTATGAACAATAGAAAAACCTTAAGATAGTAAGCTTTGCGAATTTCCTCCTCTGAAGCTGAAGGATTGACACCAAGAACATCATAATAGTCAGTTTCCTTCACCATTCTTGATTATGATCCTGTCTTCAACGGCGAGCACTCAGAAAAGATCTTTGAATGTGAAAAGATCAAGAGAAAAGAGAATAATAAGATAAAAGCAAGTGAAAGAGAGAGAGAAAACTGAAAATGTTTGAGCCCCACGAGCTTCATTTGCCTTTCCAGTTCTTCACAGGAATAAACAAATACCCTGAAACTGCTTTCTCGCGGGAGCAAAACAGTATTTTAACTGTCAATTGGTGGCGCTTATGATATGCTTCTAGTTTTACGAATTGCTTTCTAAGTTATCTGAGCTGTCGATGGGCCGGTCTTGGGCCTCTTGTGGGCCTTCTGTTGGTCAAATCTAGACTTTTTTAGTGGGCTTACAATGTTAACACTTGATGATTTATCTAGTAAATTTACAAATAATAATACTATATTTAAATTAAATAATATGTCAATTTTTATTATTTTAAATAATTTTTTGTTCATCAATTAATTAATCCAACTTACTTTTAAATAAATGAATGTCATGAAAAATTTGGAATAATGAATTGGGACTTATAATATTAGTCATTTATAAAATATAATTAAAGTACTTGTTTTATTTTAAAAATAATTTATTTATTTTTTTGTTTATCTTATCCTACTCTATAAAATAAATATAAATATAAAAATGAGTTCAATTATTATAAAATAACATTCGGGTCCTTAAGATTTTATATTTTATAGATACTATAACAATAATTTTGTTATTTTAAAAGGATTCAGAGAGCCAACACCCTAATCAAAGAGTGAACTCACCTTTAGTTGAAACTTTTCACTTGAATTTGATCTTTTTTGTTAATACTAATGGAAGGTGAAATCATCTAATATGGATGCTTTATTTTTTTTTTTTTGGCTCTCGCAAGGTCATTAGATGCAAATATTTAAGACCACTTAAACTATTTCAAATCATCTACTATGAAAAGTAAATTTTTCTGACTCCTACTACACTTTTAAGACACAGATTTTAGGGGTTTGAAAGACTCCTAACTACAATGTAATGTTACTATATTTTTTTTATTATTTATAAAAAAAGAGGGGCAATGTGAATCTCAGGGCCTTGATATAATTATCCCTTTTGACAATACTCAAAGCTATAAAATCTATTTAAAATAAAATACAAGAAAAGGTAAGAAAGAATGGTTTGTACATGCATTTTTAGGCATAAAACCTTGCTCTGGCAGGGCTCCTCAAAATTGCAAAAGCAACGGGCTACTGCTCAAAATCGAAATTGGCCAAAAACAGGTCCTACCGGGAGTCGAACCCAGGTCGCTGGATTCAAAGTCCAGAGTGCTAACCACTACACCATAGAACCATTTGTTATTAATTGATCAACCTTTATTCTATTATTAAATTAAGAATTCATAAACAAAGCAGAATAATACCCTGGGTCACCTCCTACCATATTAACCTAAAAGCATGTCATCCATCAATAAAACAGTAAAATTTTATAATTTCTAAAACAGTTTGTGACTATTTCACTATCTAATTGATGATAGCATATTTTTTGCAAGGATAAAATTTAAAATAATAATTGAGAAATGGGTGACAAAATTTCTTACGACTATCCTTCCAAAAGCCCTTAGAAGGTTAACATCCTCGAAATTTTGGTGATATCAAAACTTTTGGAGTCCCATTCTTATGATTCCTTATGGATCATTTTCTATAACCACATACTCCCCAGCAAAGTTGCTAAAAAATCAGATATTCTTGCAACCTTATTTCCTCAACTTACCACGATTTCCATTTTTACCACCAAATTTTTTACCTTTCTGGGGTTTGCTCTTCATATAAGATATTCTGTCTGCCTTTTTCTGCCTCTCCTTGCGAACTTGTTCAAGATCTTTAATTTCTGAACGCACATGGGCATTAGGTACATAACGCTGCTGCTGCTGCTTCTTGCCACCTCTAAACTTCCTATTATTCCCATGTCCGTGACGATCTCCTGCACAAAAACAATGTTTTCATCATAATCGAGAGATTTCTTTATAAATAGTTGAAGTTGCAAAACCATATCCGTTACTGGGAAAATTTTTATAAGCAGAAAAAGATCTGATATTATAACGGCCAACCTCAGCCATCTCCTGCATTTTTAACAATATTATGCAGCTTCGATACCAACATACAATATTACTTTTCAATTATCACAGGTTCAAAAATGCTGCATCCAAAGCCATTTTTATACCACTTTCCACATTGTTTTCTATTTAAGGTGTCGTCTAATTTACGTGTCAAGAGATGGATGGTATATCTTAATTTAGCATCTAGCATTATACATTAGGTTGAATTAAGAAATAATTGAATAGGCACCAACATTTGAGAGAAAAATAAGTTGTCTGTGATAAAATGCAAATATGCAACCAAGACTATCAGCAGCATTAAGAATTGCACACACAAGAAAATTCAACAAACTCAAGAAAGAGTTGATATATAGAACAAATGAGCTTCCAATTTCTGATCAATACCAGGCATGCTTGTGGTTTCCTCAGCATTCCCTTCGATACTTGTTCCTCTAAGAGACACTTTCTTGTGAGACTGTTCTTTCCACTTCTTGTATATCCCAGTTTTGTTAGCTTTTACTTTTGCACCACTCTCTGTCTTTACCTACACAATGACAAAGAAAACATGAACAAAAAAAGATAGCAGACCCCTGGACCTCTTGAATCCTTTGTTTAGAGTGGATAATTTTGCACAAATGAATATATAAATAAACTAAATGAGTTGAATAAAGAGACTCATATCCTTCCCAGGTCATCTATTAGCTTTGATTTTTTATTTTTTTCTCTCTGATAAGAAACTAAGAAAACTTTTTTATATGAATTCGTTAATCTTGACAATGCACCAAGTCATTTGTCACTTTTCAGATTACCACAACATAAAAATAAAAGATTGGATCAGAGAAAAGGAGGACGAAAAATACTAAGACATCAGATAAAACTAAGGCACTGAAGAAATACAACAAGGTCATTCTATAACAGATATCATAATAGTTTTTTTCCCTCTCTTGCAATAAGAACATTGTTATTGTTATTTCCCTCCGAGTGGGCAGGCAGTCTCTGACTACTGTGCACAATATGCTTCCTTACCATACGCAACATAAATGTTGTTTTCCATTTTGTGCATAAAAACTCAAATAGATACTCTGGATAATAAATAATGTGCCAGCTACCTACTTTATGTGCTAGAAAGAATACAAGCCACATCATTTCGAGAATGAAAAGATCACGGGCATTGGCAAAGAGCTAAAACCTAATACGAAGGTGGAAACACTACTTTTTCGGAAACTATCTGGCAGTTACAAACCACGAAAAGGTTCTGGAGGTTTCCATTATGTATCTTGGACTCCACTGATATGATTGCCAAGAACAGGATATGATGTGCATTATGCTAATAGAACTTAAAAAGCCCCTTTACACAGCCCAAAAGGTCAGTCATCACACAATATACAGGAAAAACTACCATGAGATGCAAAAACAGGGGAAAAAAAAAGTACAAAAGAGTATAGCCCAAAAGGTCAGTCATTGCATAATACACGGGAAAAACTACCGAGAGATACGAAAACAGGAAAAAGAGTACAAAAGAGTACCTTTCCACTAGCTGTAACACGTTCACCATTGTTCAACTTGATGTACTTTTTACCCCTCTGCCATCAAATATATTCAAAAGGTAAATAATAAAAAAAATTAAAAAAATGAAACAATTGACACAGAAAATTAAATAGCCAACAATTAACATTGACGTACCTTATCCCAATGCTATACTTGTTTCTGCTTCTGCAATCCCACACTATCATCTGCAACCAGATCTAACACAGCAGCTTCCAACCTACAATAGTAATTTGCATCAATAGATGCCCGATACCTCACCAAACAGGCTTTACATCCAGAAGTAATTTAAGATCAAATTGGATATGAAATTTTCTGATGTTTTTCAATCCTGTGTAGGAGAAATGACAGATAAACGCCCTCGCAATGCACCACTCAAACCAGCATCTGCATCCACATGCGCATGCACATACAAAAACAGAGAAGGACAATTACAATACGTGACTACCAAAAGAAGCCATTAGGGGGCAAACACCACAGGTGAGTATCAGGAAATGATTTTGCACAAAACTACCCAAGAGGTCTCTGCAATATTGCATTAAATAGATAAAAGCTGGAGCACACACCTGCAAAGTTGCACAAACAGACAAACATGAAAGTATACAAAGAACAAAAAGATACGAGTTTTTCATTAAACAGGAGAAATCCACTAAATAAGTCAAATGACATTGTTCTCAATTTTCCATCATCATCTCTTAAAAGCTAATTGCACATACATGCTAACTTCCCAATATCCCAAGTATTATGTTATATGCTACCTAGAAAATAAGCCACAGAAATAACTTGAGAATGCTAATTATCTTATCTAGTCAAGAATTTTGTATTAAAAGCTTTGGCCAACAAACTCTTTTGCATTCTAGTCCAAAACCTACTCCTGCAATATAAACAAATTTTAAAATTTTGTTATTGCAATACAGTTCCATACAATTTGCATGCTAAGTTTGGCATAGTTTTCTTCTGACAGACAATTTAAATTGTCAACCCACAAAGAAATTGAGTAATTCCTGATCCACTTAACCAAGGAATCTATCAAAAGAACTAGCAAAAGGTCTGAAACATAGAAGCAAGAGTTATAAATTCAAGTATTTTACTTTGAAGTTCATCACATGCTGATATCCATTTTTGCATCTCCAAACTAACTTAATTTGTATAAAGCAAATTTATCACAAGAATAGATCACAATCAACAAGGAAGCGATGACATACAATATTACATTTAAATTACCTATTTGATCCAAACCCTTGGTCAGCTCTAACTGACAGCCCTGCTTCCATATGCTGAAAACAATATGTATACACAAAATAATTAGCCAGTTGTAAAGTTCAAATTTTTGGCAAAATTGACATCAAAGGGTATGAAAGGAAGCCTACATGATTAGTAGGCACTGAACTTATATAGAACTCCTCGTCCTTGAAGCTCTTTGCCCTTCTTTTGGAACTGCAAATTTCTAACCATGAAAAAAAGAATTAAGATATCGATTATCAAACAGAAAAAAAAGGTTTTGTTTGCAAGATCTTTGATCTATAATGAATAGCTTGTTCAGAGGAAAAAAATTACAACTAGGTACAATCTTTAATTTGATGGTAATGGGGTTGCTTCTCTGTTTTCTACTTGTACTTGAAATTTATCTCCACTCATGTCTTTCTTTATATCCTTCCCCTATTCCAGTAATTAATGGCATTTTCTTAACTCCAGTAAAGAAGCTGCAAAGCTCAACATCTAAGAAAGCCTTGATGATTAGGACAATAAAGCCTCATTTTGAATTCAATTCCCCAAAAGAGTTACTTTACTGAGTTATATATATATTGCACATAGAACTCTCAAATTATCATTGCACAAGGACAAGAAAGTACAAGCACCTTTTATCTCCTTAGCCTTCAAAGAATCCATTTCAGGTTGAGCTTCCTGCAAAATACCAAAAGATTTCATTTAGCTAAGCACAAAGAATCACATAGGATACAAAATAACCACTGCAAAAAAAAAAAAAAAAAACAAATAAAATAAATAAAATCAGATTATTCTAGAATAACTGTCAATCAATACAAAGCAAACCTTCAGAGACCTCAGCCACAGACAGCAGCAGTTATTGCTTATTGTACTAGACTAATAACCGAAAAGGTTCTGATCCAATATATAGGTCCTTAGGTCATAGGCCCAAACTTCTAGTCCTGCCTAGCTTTTGGGTTATCAGGTAAAGAAATTCAAAACAAACACGCATAGAGAGGAAAAGAGAATGGATTTTCATAATCGGTCAACTGATCTATTAATAGATAATTAAGCCACAAAGCTCCAAATGATAGACAGTAATAAATATTTTACAAGCATAAGTTAAACATATTCAAAAACTGTCTTTTAGATTCTCAATCCTAAGTTTGCCTCAACAGTCAACACTTCTCTTCCCAGAACATCATATCTTTTTTTTTTTAAAAAAAAAAAAATTTCTTGCAGTTCCAATGAACCATCTCAACATCTCATTCAGATACTCCATTCACGAAGTTGTTTTGTTGACTGCCTTGCCTCTGTTCGGTGGGTGCAGCCCTTATCGGTTTTGAGAGAAACAGACGAAGATCTAAAAGGTAAGGCATATCCTCAGATGTCACAAAAGAAAATGCAGTACCTGTTCAGCCAGCCCTCGCAGCTCGCCCTACTCTATGGACAAAAATTTTAGGCTTTGCGGGAAAGTCCCACTTTATAACATTATCAAGTAGGGGTATGTCAATGCCCCTAGCTGCAACATCTGTCACAATTAACAACATAGTCTTTCTTGCCTAAATCTAGATACATGAATCTTACAAGCATCTTGATCCATATCACCATAACATACAGAAGGCTCTATGCCCTCTTCTCTGAACAATATATTAACAAACTCCACAAGGTGTTTTGTGGAAACAAATATCAATGTCTGTTGATCAGAACTAATATACTCCCTTATCAAATACAGCAATGCTGCGTGTTTTTCTTCCTGCCGTAAGGTGAAAAAGGCAAGCTTCAAGTCGGGGCTAATTTTAGTATCCACGTCAAGCCGCACAAGATGAGGGTCACGCAGGCCAGCCTTGGCAAACTCAGCAAGTGCACTCGGTAATGTTGCACTAAAAAGCAAGGTTTGACGGTTCTCACTGAGCTGTCCAAGGATTTTATGTAACTGCTCAGCAAAACCCATGCCAAAAAGACAATCTGCTTCATCGAAAACAACGTACTCCACTGATTTCAAGGACATGTCATCAACCTCAGACAAATGATGCATAAGCCTACCAGGGGTTGCAATTATAATATCTGGGTTTTGTGCCAATTCCTCAAACTGACTTTCCATGCTGTTCCCCCCAACCAGTAAACTAATACGAAGATCTAGGGCAGAGAAAAGATTATAACGCTTCATCAGTCCAGGCCAAAATATACTTAATTTACCAAAAGCATAGATCCCAAAAGCTGTATGAATACAACCCTTAAAACTACTGTCATATTACCCAATAATTTATATGCCTACATATAATTATTCAGTTAACAGTCATAGAACTCAAATTGTTTGTTCAGAAGTGCTTGGCTTATTTTTTGAAGAAGCACTTGATAATGATTTTCTAAAACGTGCTTTTTAGTTTCAATATGCATACATTCTGGAAAATTTCATAGGTAGTTTAAAAAAAAAAAGAGGCCTTGGGATGCTTTAGGAAAGCATATCTACTTAAGCTCGCTTTCAATTGAAGCACTTCTTCACGCACCATAACAATCTCAACACTATAAACACCATAATTCACCTCTGCTGGTTCATGTTCCAGCAACAAGACTTTTTAACTTCTAATAACACCAAAATAACACAAATTGATATTAAGATCAGAATTTTAACATTTAGATAGACTATTTCCTTCATAAAACACATATCACAAAACTTTACCAGTATATCTGCCCAGCTCTTTCGTAAATTTCAAGGTCTGGAGAGCCAAGTCACGAGTGGGAGACAAAATGAGAGCCCTCACGCCACCCTGAGGCACGTGTTGGTTCAACCTCTGAAGCATGGGGACCAGAAAAGCAGCCGTTTTACCAGAACCAGTGCGGGCCATGGCTACAACATCGGCGCCGGCGAGAATTAATGGCATAGTCTTGCGCTGGATTGGAGTGGGCACTTTGTAGCCCTTCCTCTTGACTCCTCTAAACACATTGGGGATTAAATTTAAAGACTCAAATCCTCCGGATTTCGACTTCTTTTTCTGCTTCTCTATGCGTTTTAGCTCCGCTTTCGAGCTCACCAGAGGTTGCTGCTGTGACGACATCGCACAGTTAACGGAGGACGGGGGAGAACAGAAGGTTCAGACAGAGGACTTGAGTCAGTAACCGCTTTCTTCTCCCCTCTCTTAAACCCTTCAAATAGGTTTTTACATTGCTACTGTGACCAATTAAATTACTATTTTACCCCAATACTTTTCAGCTACTCACAATTGTACCCTTACACCTCCATTCTAAATACAATTTTACCCTCCCACATTTAAAAAACAAAAGCATAAAAAACTGCTGGGCTGCGCAGGCCATAGGAGGGCCGGGTGTGGCCTTCCCGCTGCCACCAATACCATCACCCGCGGTGGCCTTCCTCCGCCGGAAGGTGAACTGAGAAAGAGAGAGAGGAAGAGTTATTTTTGCAATTAAATTGAAATATTGATACATTGAAAAGATTTTACATTAATTAGTACAGATAATGTAAGAAAATATGTTTTTTTTTTTTTTAATTTGATATTGTTAAAAAATATGAAAAATTAATTTATAATAATAATAATAATATTATTATTATTATTAACATATAAAAAATAATTTAATATATTTTAATAAAATAAAGAATTCAAATTTTAATTGTAAAATTTTAAATTATTAAAAAAATATAAAAATAAATAAAAAATATTATAATATAAATAAAATAAATAAAAAATGACAATCTTTTTATAATAATCTTATGGCCCATTTTTGATCGGTTAAAAATTTAACTCTAATATCCCATCGGGCATAAAGCCCACAAAGGACACATCACTAAC
>CP135549.1:6067093-6106856 GCA_032402905.1 Khaya senegalensis | reverse complement strand
ATAACCATTAATAAAAAATTATTATTATACCCAATTATTTTTCTCAAAATATTATAACTCGTGTAGTGTTTTTAAATCTCTCTTCTCTCATCTTAATGGAGAGCATTCATCTAGTAACTCCTTACATCTCTCTCATATTTCTCTCATCTCACATACCTTAAATTGATTTTCTAATTGTATAGAGGGTGTGATATAACTTATTTCTTCTATTAGTAATGGTCCTATTCTTTTTTTTAACTTCAACTCCTTCAATAAGTTATTTCCTTTTCCTAATTTAACTTGAATTATTCCTTAAATAAGTTAATTAGTTTAGAAAACTAGTATTAAAAAATAGAGCCATTAATAGTGGTCCAAATCTTTTCTAGCTTGAACTCCTCCTTGAACAAAATAACTCCTTTCTTAATTTAACTTGAATTATTGCTTGAATAAGTTAATTCATTTAGGAAATCAGTACTAAAAAATGGGGGCAGAAAATCTTCCTATATAATGATACAAAGTCTTCCTAAAATATCGGGACAAATTTCCAAACAAAATTTTATACAATGGAAGAAGCTCTTCTAGTAAAGCTTGTAGTAATTGTCGGGGCAGGCCCTGCCGGCCTAGCGACGTCTGCATGTCTAAACCATCTTTCTATCCCTAATATTGTCTTAGAAAGAGAAGATTGTAGTGCTTCTCTATGGAAAAAGAGGGCATACGATCGCTTGAAATTGCACCTAGCAAAGCAATTTTGCCAGCTTCCGCACAAACCATTTCCTTCTGATGCACCAACTTTTGTCTCCAGAATTGGCTTCATAATTATTTAGACAATTACGAATCTCATTTTGGGATAAACCCCAGATATAACAGGTCTGTAGAATCAGCGAAATATGACGAAAGTGATAAAGCATGGCTCTTGACGGCCAAGAATAGAGCTTCAAATGTTAGGGAAGTTTATGTTGCGCAATATCTCGTGGTTGCAACTGGTGAAAATAGTGAAGGTTTGATTCCGTCAGTGCCCGGGCTAGATGGGTTTGGAGGGGAATACATGCACTCCAGCAAATATGAGAACGGCAACAAATATTGTGGCAAAGATGTTTTGGTGGTTGGCTGTGGGAATTCTGGCATGGAAATTGCTTATGATCTTTCAAATTTTGGTGCCTATGCTTCCATTGTTGCCCGTAACCCGGTAACAACTCTCTCTCAATAACTTGAGTTTTATGCATATTTTTATGGTCAGTAATTTATCGAAACCTGTATGAATTCAATTTGCTATAATATTGCTCGAAATTTTATATTTCTACTGCTACATACTTGAAAAACATGTCACGTTAAATATACAACCTTATATGAATTACAAAACATGCAATAATATATATGTTCTCTTGTCTATTTGTTCAGGTACATGTTCTCACCAGAGAAATTGTATTTCTAGGAATGCTTCTACTGAAATTCCTCCCATGCAAATTAGTAGATTTTATCACTGTAATGCTTAGCAAAATAACATTTGGTAATACTTTCAATTATGGTCTTAAACGACCGAAAAAAGGACCGTTTTATCTTAAAGTCACAACTGGTCGAACCCCAACCATTGATGTTGGTGCCATGGGCAAGATTCGAACTGGAGAAATTCAGGTATGTTGTTAATTATCTTCACTTGTAAATTTATATTCTCTCCATTAATTTGATAAAAAAAACAATTAATGACAGGTTTTTCCTTCAATAACGAGCATAAATGGAAACAAAGTAAACTTTGAAAATGGAAAGATCAAAGAATTTGATGCTATTATCTTCGCTACCGGTTACAGAAGTACTGTGCGAGACTGGCTTAAGGTACAATAATTAATTTCTTCTTCTTATGAAAAAAAAATTTAGATGAGACGGATATACCTCATTATTTATATTTTTATCTGATTAATTCGTTGATATGAAATCTTCAATGACTCGTACAGGATGGCAAAGATCTTTTCAACGAGTATGGTATGCCAAAAGAAAGTTGCCGTAATCGATGGAAAGGGGAAAACGGGCTTTATTGCGCAGGATTCGCCAGAAGAGGATTAGCCGGCATTTCAGATGATGCACAGAACATAGCAAATGACATCAGTTTGGCTTTGAGTCACAAATAAGTTGCAAATATGCCAATAAATCTCTGGGCATCTAAGCATTATAATTAAGGTCAGTTCTATTAGTTCTTGGTTATAACCAAGAATATTCAGGATGAACGGTAAGATGATCCCTATGAGTTTGCTATTAGAGAAAATTTTCAGTATCATGAATCCAATCTTTGATGTCTCTATTTGTCCTAAACAAAACATTCATGGGCTTGCAATATTTCAATTAATTTCTAAGAAAAATGCAACTAAACAAGAGAAAAACATCAAATAAAGAGAAATTCAAAAATTTCTCTGAAAACTTCGTTAATAATGTATCAGAGTTATGAATTTATATTATATATTCATGTAACTTAATTAACCAAAAAATAATAAAATCGTATTTTTAAATAAAAAATATTAGATGGCTTATATAATTATTTATTTTTTATTTTGTGCCAAATATAATATTTTTTAGATTTAGTTACGAATAATTTTTATCATATGGTGAATTGGATTGTAGTGAAAAAAATTACAATTCAACAAGTGTTGGATCATATCCAACAAATCCGAACAACCCGATTTGCTGAACACCCAACATCAATGGACCTTGGTTTGGTCTTCGAATTCCATACTTGAACAAACCGATAATATCTGTGGTTGATCCCGAAATGTGATACCTAATTGTCCAAGTAAATGAAGAAACCTTCTTCTGGGATGAATCTGGGTGTATCTGGTGGGAAAGGCATGTGGGGAAGCTTGCAAAACTCCTTTGCGAGATAAAGTTTCAAGCCTTCGCACCATTTTTTCTTCCAAAGACAAGTGCAAGAATCCTCTCTTTCTAATAAAATGTTTGAAACACTCAACTTGTTAAGGCATGCAGAGGCTGCTAAACCAGCCGGCCCTGCTCCCACAATGATAACATTTGCTTCTCCCATTTTCTTCTGTGTTTGTGGGATTAAAATTAAAGGTTATTGACCTATAATACTGATAAAATACTGTATTTTGACGGAGGAGACTTCAACAGATATGCATGATTTTTTTTTTTTTTGGTTTTTTGTTATTGTTTCTTAAAAACATTTTGCATTCGATTTAACAAATATACTTGCATAGTTTGTTGGTTTTTGTTTCATATTGTTTCATAAATATTAACAAAATACATTTGTAATGTTCTTGTCATGTTGTTCTTGTTTAATTTTGTTATTGTAATTGTTTCTGGTTAGTATCTAGAGGTGGCAAGAAAAAAACTGGAATGCTCACCAAGGATTTCCGAAATCACTGGATGATCAGGAAATGATCTGTATTGTACTGAGTTTCGGAGTCAAAGATTGTTTGGTATTTGTAGTGATGAAAATAAAATAGCAGAAGATATTACCATTGCTTCGAGTGAAAACAAGAGAAATGATTGATTGTTTTTCTTGTGATCTACCATATGAAGATCTTGTTTTAATTTTTATAAAGATTAAGTTGTTTAACATTTTGATTCACCTGCAAATCGGATTTCATTAATGAATATATCATGTAGATGCAAAGAATTATGGTTTCATTTTTTATTTAATTTTAGTATTCTTAAACATTCGTTGTAAAACTGTGAGATTAAACATAATTTGTCACAGGAAAAAATATTATATTTTGATCCTTATTAAATATGATTTACAAAACTTTGATTTATAAGAAAAAAAAAAAGATAAATCACAAAATAATACAAATAAATAGTTATAATGAAAAGATTCCCTTTTAAGAAATCAAATGGCAAATTAATTTGATTTTGATAAATATTATAATTCTTACCTTATAAATCAACTAATGAATATTGAGAAGAATCATTTTGAAAATTGAGATAGAATTTAATTTAATTTTTATTAATAAAAATATTCAAAAATAAAATGAAAATAAAATATTCTAGTTGTATTTGTTATGTAATAATGGAAATGATTTATGAAAAAAAAAATAATCCCTTCTTTTTTTTTTCTTTGTGAAGGGAAGTGAAGTTGAAACTACTAAAAAGATGCATATATTTTTAGTCATTTTTTTTTTTTTTTTGTTATTTCTCATCTCACATTCCTCTTTTTAAATATTCAACCAATTATATTATTTTTGTTTTTAAATTACAATTGAAAACAAAACACCAAAGGGTTTTCAATTTTAGAAAGAAAAAAATATATTTAATTTTCAGAAATAAATTCAACTGAACTAGTTACTCCTAAATATCTTATGCTAATGATTAAAGTACATATGATATTAATTTTTAAGTGTGTTTTTTCTATTTATTTTTTTTTTGGGAAAAAAATGATGTTTACATATTTGAAATGTGTATTTTAAAAACAAAAATATTTAAAAATAATTAAAAAAAAGTAGCGAAAACGTGCCTAATAAATTTTCTTCTAAATATTCATTTTAAATAATATGTGTATGTAAACAAATAAAAGAAGAGTTAGATAGATTCACGTATATTTCTTAAAATTATTTTTCTCAAAAAAAGAAAGCAAAAGAAATCATTTATCATATTTTCTATAAAAATAACTCTGAAACTTAAAATATAATATTTTGTTATTTTTACTTTTTAAAATTAAAATACAGCATTTAAAAGACAACGTTAAATACACTAAATTATATTAAAATCTTTTGTCAAATAAAAAACATATTTTGCTTCAATATAAGACTCACAGTAAAGTAATTTTGAAAGACCACTCATACATATAGATGACTTTTCTACTTTCACGAGACTTGTACTAATGAAAGACAAGTACACATAATTATTAATCAATTTATTTTGGCATAAATTGTTGTGAGATTAAAATAGTACAAGATATATTTATCAATGTTAATCCATTAATTCATTTCATTTGGTTCAAGTTGATTTTAAAGGTCAATTAATTTAGTTTGATTAATTAAAAATAAAACTTATCTTGGTTTACTTCAATGATCAATAATGTCAAACCAAATCTAAACTTATTTGGTTGTAGATTAAAAAAAAAAAGTTTAATTTTATTTTTATTTTTTTAATTTAAATTATTTTAAAATTAATTACTAAACGAAACTTTTGATTCGAATTAATTCAATTTATCATTTTATTGACCCTTACATATTATATAGTTTGTATGATTCAATATAATATAACACGAATCATGATGCAAACAAGCAGGATACAAATGTTAATTTCAAAAAAAATTAAATAATAAAAGAAGAAATTATCTACTCAATAATAAAGTCGACTAAAATTAAAATAAATAAAATTTATTTTTTGTGTAAAAATTCATTATGTTCAAGATTTTTAATAAGTTTTATATATACTTATTAATTTAAAAATATTAATGATTATACAAAATTGAAAAAAATTTAAAATAATTATAGTCATAATGTAACATATAATACAAAAATAAAAGAATAAAGATTTAAACTTTTTATAAAAACTCTTTATGAACATAATTTTTGTAATCTTTTACAAAATTTAAAAGAACTAAAATTTACTATTCAAAAAAATAATTATACTAACAATTAAAATGAATAAAAATTATAATTTTTATTTTTATAATATTTTTTTTTACAAACAAACAAATAAATTTTATTTATTTGAGTTTGTTATTGAGCAAATAATTTCTTACTCATTATTATTATTATTATTATTAGAATTAACATCTATTTAATATGATTAACAATTATTTATCTAACTTTTAAATAGGATATGTATTATTTGCTCACAAACTTATTATTAAGCAGGTTGATGTTTAAGCGTTCAAGGTTATCATATGCTAAGATTACAACTCCCAGTGAAATTATAAAGAATAAACATTTTTTGTAAAATCACTTTTTAAGTTTAGGAGAAAAATGATTACTTTGTATAAATTATATTTTATATATTTGTACGTACACATAATAGAATGTTCATATGAATTTGAAATTTATAGTAGTATTTTATAATTTGTTCACAATAAATTATTATTGATATGAAGTATAATAATTATATCAATACAAAATATACTGGGAGGGGGGCACAATAACATCTAGCTACCACTCAACTTTCACTTACCTATGTACCTTAAAAACTTACCATAAATTACACGCTGTAATTATAAAAATATTCAAACCCACACACACTCAATATGTGTGTGTATGTGCGCGCATTCTTTATACCGATTCAAAGCTTTTTCACTATTATATCAATGCATAAAAAAAAATTATAAACCATTTAATCAAACATGCTCTTAAACCATAATGAAATAGTACAATTTGAAAGTTCAACGACTATATTTAATATCTAACAATGTATCATAGTCTCTAAATCATAATAAAATAGTATTTTATCAAACCTCATCTCAATTGTACATATCATGTGAGTAAAATTTTTTCGTTGTGTATTCTTAAATGAGTAAGGATCCATAATATGCTAAAATCCTATACTAATACAAATACAAACCATCAATTAATATTCGCTAAACTCGTCACCATTAACTCTTTTATGTAATATTTAATTATATTAACTAATAATTTACTATTTTAGTCATTTATCAATGTTCATTTAAGAACTCGAATTTGAATTAAATTAGTAAAAACTTTGATCCTATATATCGAGCCAACAGATTTTGTCTTAACCATCATTCATTTCCAAATGTAAACAATATATAATCAAATTTATTTTACCATACAAGATGTAATTAGTCTCGTACTTATATACTATATGAATCATATACATCTACACCAAATTCAACTATGTTATATCATGTCAAAAGACATCCCATACTAATATAAATATTGACTACATATATTACTATGTAATTTATTGTTATGTAATTATATTAAAAAAATAAATTTCTAACGATTTAATCCATACTAATGTCTTAATAACTTAACCTTTACATTATCTGTACTAATATCATCTCATAATATTTACTAGAGACATTTAGTATGCCTACTATCTAATATTATTATCCATTCGATATAACCCTTATAGGGAATAGTTTTAATAATTTTATGTAACAGTTAAATAAATTATCAGGATAATTTAAAAATATATTTTATTTGTATGCATGACTAAATAAAAGAAACAACTTATATTTATGAATAAAAATTTTTTTTATTAATAAATAAATACATATACAAAATAAAATATCTTCAAAGTCAATAATATGAATAACTTTTAGGGCATATCCTAACTAACTCTCACTTGTGTTAAAGTCATTCACTGTTATATTTCATACTCATTTTCTCAAGATGATATTCCAACTATTTTTGTGTTATTACTTTAGTTAATGAGTTGGCAACATTGTCCACTGAAGACACTTTCTGGATTAATATTTCTCTAGTTTAATGAACTCTTTCAAAATGTGATATTTATACTAAATATATTTAGATTTTTGATGTACTCTTGGTTTCTTTACTTATGTAATAACACTAGTATTGTTACAATAAATGGTTATTAGATAAACTATGTTAGAAATAATACCAAGTTTAGACACAGACACTTTTGTATCTAAACAGCCTCTTTTATTACTTTTAAAATAAAAATATATTCAACTTTTATAATAGAGTTTGCTATTGTAGTTTATTTAAAATTTTTTCAACTAACTGCTCCTCCATTACATACAAAATAAATGTTTAGATAGATTTGCTATTATCAGCTTCAAATTGAAAATCTAAATCTGAGTATCTTTAAATGTTCAACTCTTGATATCCATAACTCATAAGTAAATCCTTCATTTTTCTTAAGTACTTAAAGATTAATTTCACCTCTGACCAATATTTCTCTACTAGATTAGTTTAATATGTGTTCATAATATTTACAGCATATGATATATCAGATCTTATACATAGCATTGCGTACATCAAACTACCTATAACCGAAGTATAAAGTATGCTACGCATCTGTTGTCGTTTTTCAATGGTCTTTAGACCTATATCTTTAGAAAGATAAAAATCATGAATGAAGGGCAGAGTCCTCTCTTAAAGTTCTTCAAGTTGAACTTTTTCAACATTTTTTTTATGAATAATTTTTAAGATAATTCAATAAATATTTTTATTCTATCTCTATAAACGTAAACTCTAACGATATAGGTCATCTTTCCCAAGTTTTTCATAAAAAAAGATTCTTGACAACTAAATTTTTATCTCAGTCATCATATCAACATCATTCCCTATTAATTGTGTGTTATTCACATATAATATGATAAATATGATGGCATCATCTTTAATCAATTTATGAACATAAGGTTCATCAGGGTTTTTCATAAATTCATATAATTTAATTACCTCATTAAATTGAATTTTTCAACTCATGGAAGTTTACTTCAATTTATATATGGATTGATGTAACCTACATACCTTATTTTAATTTGCAACATATACAAAATTCATGAGCTGTAATAACTAGCATAATTTGAATGGATTTAATTATAACCATTAGTGAAAAGATCTCTTTATAATCTAATTCTTATTTTTTAGTATAACATTTTGTTATCAGCTAAGATTTATAGATCTTTACTTAACCATTCTTACCAATCTTTTTCTTGAATATTTATTTATAACCAATAGAAACTATTTTTTCTGGCAAATCAACAAGTATCCATACTTAATTGGCATATATGAATTGAATTTCAGAATCCATTGCCTTTAACTATTTATTTGAATCTTTATCTACGATAGTTTTCTTTTAACTTTGAGGATCATCACTATAATTAATTTCTCCCATAAAATATGAGTCATATTCATGCTTAAAAAAAATTCGTATCATTTAGAGAGTTTCTATACTTTAAAAGATCTCTTAATTAGAATTAATATTAAAATTTACTGACTAGACAATCTAGTTACAATAGTATTAGTTTGAAATTTTGATGACTCTTCTTTAACCTCAATATTTTTACTTACATCTGCTAATTCTAAAAACTAATTCTGAAAGAAGTATACATTCCTATTGATCAAAAGTCTTTGACTAGAAAGGCAGTAGAAATAATATTCTAAATTATCTTTAAGATATTTAATAAACTGACTCTTCTTTAATTTTTTTCCAGTTTATCTATGTTAACTAGCTTAACATAAGTTAAACAATCCTATATTATTATATAATTGAAATTGGGTTTCTTTTCACTCTATATCTCATATAGAAATTTTTTTGACTAAATTTGACATGATTTTATTCAGAATGTGCACAGCAATCTAAAAGGCATATCCTTACAAATACGTTGGCAAGTCCTTGAAGCTTATCGTTGACCGTACCATATCTAATAAAGTAAGATTTCTTTACTATACCAAATCTAATAAAATAAGATTTCTTCTTTCTAACATACTGTTGAATTGTGGTGTATAAGAGAGAATCAAATGAGAAATAATTCCTTTATCTTTTACAAATTCTTGAAATTTTGTACTCAAGTATTCTAATCTACGATATGATTACAAAGATTTAATATTTTTTTCATTTATTTTTTTACTTCATTCTTAAATTTTTTGAATTTTTTAAAAGATTCAAATTTGTATTTCATCAAATACACATATCCATACCATAACATATTATTAGTAAAGATAATGAAGTACTCAAATCTTATTTGAGTTTGTTTACTGAATGGTCCACACACATTTATATGTATGAGTTTTAACAGTTCCTTAACTCTTTTGTCTTTACTTTTAAAGGGTGATTTGATCATTTTACCTTGAAGATATGATTCACAAGTTGGATAGAGTTTCAAACTCAATGAGCTTAAAATCTTATTTTCTCCAAACTAAATCATTCGATTTTCTCCGATATAACCTAATTTGATACTATAGAACTTTAGAATTTGTTTTATTTTAAATTTTTTTCTTGATAATGGATTTAACATAACTTATATTACATAATTTTAAAACATATAAATTATTTGTATTTACTGCTTTATCAATTAATACATTTTTTAAATGCATTAAACATTCATTTTTATTAAATTACATAGTATAACCATATTTACATAGTACATAAATAGAAATGATAATTCTAGTGATCTTAACAAAATACAATACAATATCTAAACTCAAAATGTACTCTATAACCAATCTGATAAGACAAAAGCATCTAACTTCTGTAGCGACAATTACTCTATTTACCATCCACAATACGATTTTGTCTTTTTGCAATGTAAAAAGACACAAATATGAGTAGTAGCTACTAAATCAACTATTTAGGACTGATTATCGAAAATAATATTTATTTAATAATCAATCATATAATAACTATGCATACCTACTCTAATCTTTTTAAAACTCTTCAGATATTTAAGACAATTCTTTTTCCAATATCTTATCTTTCCACAATGAAAATAATTTATTTTATCTTTGGCCTTTTCTGTCTTAAACTAAATTTTTTTAAAATTTTTTTTTTTTTATAGGCAAACTTTTTGCCCTTTTTTGCTGTGACTTTATTGATTTTTTGCTAGTCCCACTATTAGAAGTCAAGTATATATCTTTATGCCCCTTCCCTTTATTATTTTGTCTGTAAAATTCTTGAAGTTCATTGAATAACTCTATAAAAGTCTGTTTAATCATATTTAAATTATAATTAGTTATAAACGATTTATAACTAGAACGAAGGGATTGGAGAATTAAATTCATTTTGACATGATTAGGTATAATCACACTATATACATTTAACTACACTAAATGATTAATCATTTTGATGACATAATCATCTAGTGACACTTATTTCTTGTGCTTCATGTTGAAAAGGGAAGCACATAATTCATACTCTATTACTCAAGAATTATCACCACACAACTCTTGTAGAGCGTGAAGAATATCGTAGGCACTATAGAACTTCATATTTAATCTAAAATTTTATATTCATCGATGCCAACATGTAGCCCCAAACTCTTCAATTGTCACCTTGCCATCTTTCAAATGCTTTACGATTACTACACAAAGTATCATCATGTATCTCAAATGGTAGAGCAACCTCTAAGGCAGCCAAATTTCTTAAAATTGAGAATAATTCTTAGATTTTTGAGCTAGTTTTTAAAGTTTTGGTCTATTAAAACATCATTGTCCAAAATTCTAAAGAGAGTATTGTCCGATATCTTGTATGTTTTATATAACATATTTGAGAAATTGCAATAAAAGAAAGTATCGGTTAGTACACTGTATATCTTCAAACAATTTGGACAATTTTAATCATAATCAAATACTTTAAAAGTTATTAAATAATGTTAATCATATTAGCTCCCACTATTTAATTTAAATTGTATACTCCCTAAATCAAAATTCAAAAGTTTTGTTAGAGATTTAATAAATTTAATATTTTTATAGAAAATAAAATTATTATTAAAATTAATCAACCTCACATTTTATAAATTTTGGTCCATTAATTTTAATAAGTAAAAAACACTTTTCTATTACATATCATGTAAGACATGATTTATCTTTCTTACTTCAGCTACAGATACTTCATCTAATAGAAGTCTTAGTATCGTAAACTAGTTAAATTTGAATCATTGTACTTTCTCAAAATGTACCTCTCACTTACACTTTACATAATAAAAATCGTAGTACATATAATAATATACACCCAAAAATTAGATAATTAAATTCTATAATATTAATAATGCACTCCTCATATTATAAAAATCTTACTGACACAATATCAAGTCACAGAACCATTTGTTATCCCACCATAGAAAGTCTGAATTTAATAATTTTATTAGTAAGTAAATTTATACATTAATTTTATATGTACCAAATACACATTTTAAATATATAAAATATTATTATTTATTCATCTTATGAATAAATATTTACTAACTATTAATATATATATATATATATATATATATCACATATACATATATACACGTTGTATTCTCATTAAAATATTTTGTTATATATTTTATTAATAATTCTTTAATTTTTAATACACATGTAATACTTTACATATTGTTTTTAGCTTTTATTAGTTTGTTTGTTTTTCTAAAATTTCTTGTCTCACAAAAAATTTTTAATAATTATTATGTTAGTTTATGATTTTATAGTAACTAATCAAACCAGTAACCATATTTTACTTATTTGTGTTATACATTTCTACACGTATCTATACATACATGCAAATATCACATATATATCAATGTATATTAATACTATCTATAACTTGTATACACACACACACACACACACACACACACACATGCATCTAATACATATATATTTTAAGTTAAATGTATAACATACATACAAATCAAATATACATTGACTTATGCATAAAATCAAATTTAAATGCATGAACAAACATCATACATGTATGCATTCAAACACTTCAAATATATAATCTCATGCATTTAGTTAGTTTCATCAACAAGCAAAATAAATCATCATATAATTTTATGCATACACATACATATAATCTCACTGCATATATATGTATACATTATACATTATGCATCAACATTTGATGCATATATGTGTTTAACAAACTTAAACACATAAGCCTACTATGAAACAATTTTCATTAACCAACATATAATGGCTCATAAATGAAAACATAGATCAGACACTTTCAATTTCCAAAACATATACATGTGTGTGTGTGTGTGTGTCTAACTTTCATGAAAACAAAATTTTCACAAATACATAAGTTCGGCCAACCACCATGGATACTATATGCATGAACAAATCAACATCTTACATGATTAGATGTTGATGAAAACATGTTTCCAGCAAAAAAGTAACCATAGTCAAGTTTTCAACAATTAAAACATAATTACAAAATTTATTTTTCATCAAACTCATCACTTGGCCGAACCTTATGGCATCATATAACAACATTTTTATTTAAAATTAATTATTAACACATCAAAAGGAACACACATTGTTGAATGTATTCACATCTCATGCAAATAACATCTCATGCAAACAATTCACCATGTATCATAAACTCATCCTTTTATATTCTAATCTCATAAAAACATACTTATGCATTCAAATAATATCACCATGAGTTCATAACATCATGATAATGCATCCAAACATGTAAGAATTGCATGAAAAATAATTTTTCATACAACTCTCCCATATGGCCAAATACCCCTGCATTCATTTTGATTTTTCAACCAAAAACAACAAACACATGGGCTTATTTCATTACCATGAAACATCTAAACACATAAAAATCAATTGAAAATAATTTTCAATCAACAAAATCCACGGTGGTCGAATGCATCCATGTACACTCATTTTTCGATTTTTAAACAAATCAACCACAAATTATTTAATCCAAGCTATGATACCATTTAAAAGAATAATTTATAAAATAACATATATTGAACAACAAACTTGAACCATTCAAACATTTTGACAAATACATGGTGTGTCATAATAATATATATCATATATATACAAAATTTCTACCAAAAAATAAGTTTATTTCGTGCATAATTGTTTGAGTGATGAAGAAATGCCTTCAATAATGTGAAGATTTCATAATTTACACCAATCAAAACAAGATAGAGAATTGTCAAATATGGGAGAGAAAATTAAGGTTTATGGCCATTTTTTTTTTTAATTTAATAAAGTAAGCTTATATTTATACTTAAACATGTACATGCCTTTCCAAAATTATTCTTACTTTTTAATAAAGGATAAATATCTTGTGCGAACAAAATAATAATCATTCAATAATTATCAATTTGTACATTTTAGCCCTTGTACTCAAATGTAAGAAGTTTACTTAACTATTAAGTAAATATAATTAAATATAAATTCAAGAGTTCAAGTGTAATTATTCAAGAATTATATATTTACATTTAAGTTTTTAATAATTTATATTATTAATTTGACCATGTAATTTGTATTAAATTATATTATAATATAAGGTTATGAAAATTTTTCAAACAATCTAAAGAATGATGAATATATAAAATATTTATATTATTTATTTTAGTCTATATATTATTTCAAAAGTGTTAATTTTCTTACCAATAATATTTTCTCTCCCGAATATTTCTTAATGCCATTGGTTATTGGTATAATCATATAAGTTTATTTTGAAATAGCCTTAAACATATTATGAACTTTTTAAATTTTGAATAATTCAAAAATTCAACGATTATGATTAATATCTAATAATGTGCCATAACCCCTAAACCATAATAAAGTAGTACTTTATCGAACATCATCTCAATTGCACATATCGTATGGGTAAAATTCTTCTATCATCTAATCCTAATTGAATAAGGGTTCATAATATATTAAAATTCTTTATCGATATAAAATACGAACTATCGATTAATTTGCACTATACTTGTTTTCACAAACTTCTTCATGTAACACTTATTATACTAACTAGTAATTTATTATTTAAGTCATTTATTGATATTCGTTTAACAACCTGAATTCGCATCAAGTCAGCAAAAATTCTGATCCTATATATCGAGCCAACAAATTCTGTCTTGACCATTATTCGTTCTCAAATGTAAACAAAACGTAACCAAATCAATTTTATTATACAAAACGTGATTAGTCTCGTACTTATATATCATATAAACCACATGTATCTATATCAAATTTGACTATGATATTTCAGATCAAATAATAACATCGCATACTAATACAATTATACGATAAATTATTGACTATATGCATTATCATGTGATTTATCGTTGTGTGGTTATATTTAAAAAATATTTTTTAATTATTTAACTCATACTAATATTCTAATAACATAAATTTTACGTTATTCATACTAATATTATTTCACAATATTCACCGAAAATATTTAGTATGTTTACTTTATAATATTATTGACTATTTAATATCACTTTCATAGAAAATAACTTTAATAATTTTATTTAACAGTTAAACAAATTATCAAGATAATTCACAAATATACTTTATTAGTATGCATGACTAAATAAAGAAAATAACTTATATTTATGAATAAAAAACTCTTTCTTTTATTAATAAATATCTTTTATTCATAAATAAATATGTATATACAAGATAAAATATCTTTAAAATCGATAACACGAATAGGTTTTATGGCATATCCTAACAAAAATTGTGTAAAAAAAATAAGGGCCCTTAATTCTAACCCATATATATGTATGTGTGTGTGTATTATTAAAAAATTATACAAGTATACAAAAAATTTATAATAATTTGAATATTCTGATATTTTTATTTATTTATGTATTGTAAACTATTATTATGATGTTGAATTGCATGACTTTAGGTATTTGATATTCTAAAATAGTATAATTATTAATTTTTATTTTTTATTTCTTTAAAATTTAAATTTATCAAGGTTGTCTTACAAATTAAATATACATACACTTTTGACATAACTTCAATTGAAACAAAATTCACATTAATATAGTTTTTGTTCGTGTATAAATTTTTCTTGAAGATATTTTATTATTTACATAACATTTAAAAATTTATAAGAATAAAATAGTAAAATTTTTAATTTTTAGACTTTTTTATTTTAAAAAAAATCTAAATACTCATATTTTAATTTCATATAAAAAAAATAAAACTTTAAAATTCATGTTCTAGACTATTCAAATTTCAGTGAATGCTATCTAAATATTCTAACTAATTATCTCACTTTATTTGACCTTGATCAATTAAATGATATATTTTACAATTTTTAAAATGATTAATTACCTTACTTTATTATTAAATGCATGAAAATTGCATTCTCATTTATTATGAAAATTAGGATGTAATTCGAGATGAAAATTGAGAAACAATTTGATGTATCCATTATTATTCATAAAGATATTTCTCTTTTTGAGCAAAAAATTTTTTTAAAAAATTCCTATAAAGTTTTCATCGAAAGAAAATTGAGCAATTAACTAGACCACATAAAAGGGGAAAAAACACAATCTTTGCTCAAATCTCAAAATAAACAAAGCTTGAGTTGCAACAAAATATAGAATTGTTATTATTATAAGGATGGTTGACAGAATAAAAATGCCTTAAAATTCAACCAATATATTAAGTCATAATTGTGATAACAAATTAGGGTAGGGTTAAACTTTTTTTATTATATATTTAAAAATAAAAAATAAAAGTCATAAACATGGGTTTTCAATTCATTTCCACGTAGCAAGAGTTACCTACTCGATTGGTGGCAACCGTAGCCATTGAAGAAAGTTCAACATAGAATACGAAGACTAAGTTTTATAAGTTAAATCCTATCAAACATCATAATGCTCTAGTTGAATATCCTTAGACTTCAATGGAACATATTCTCCAAGGTAACCTTCAAGATGATCAGACAAAGCAGATTTGTCGATGTTTTCATGGTGATAAGATTTGCAGACGAAGTAGATCACTGTCTGAATGACAAGTCCCAACAAAGTCAACGTGAAGAGCAACAACAAACAAATAATCCCATAACAAATTCTGTTCACCATGCCCAATGACCATCCATGAACAACCAGCCTCTGAAAAATTCTTTCAACAATGTAAAGAGAAATGTTCAGCTTGAAGAATATGACCACTGCCACCCACATCTTTCCTTTCATCAATGCTTGGCTTTTAATCATCGCCGGAAATCCGCAGGATTCTTCCAACACAGACACAACGCCGGCTAATTTCCAGATCATTGTCAGATAGAAAAATCCCACCAAATATAAACCCAATATGACATATAAAAATGGTGAGACAATATTCGAATTTTCAGTCAAATCTCCCAATAAAACCATGATTGTTACTGCAACTATTGCTACATAGACATGGTAACAAATGAAGGCAATAAAACTACATAAAAGTGTGACGATCAATCTCTTCCAGACTTTCGGGACAACGCTTATGACTTTCTTGAAAGCCACTTCTTTATCTGTGTAAATACAAGCGATTGTGTAAACGACGGCGGATGTTGACAGCAGAGACAAGATGAGATAGAAAGTGAAGTATGCGGCTTCAAAAAGCCAGAACAAGGTTCGATCAGAGGAGATAACATGGGATAGTTTGTTGTACTTAGACGAACCGAATTCAGTGAAGTGTTGGTTGATTTTGTCGTGTCTGATCTTTCTATAGAGGAGATTGGAAACCTCCATGTGAGCCAAGAAAATGAAAGACAGAGGAAGGATGAGGGCAAGAGTGATTTGGATGAAGATTTTTCGCCATGTGAAGATTACCTTGTAAGCTTCTTTGTAAATGCCAAAGATCCCAAGAAATTGCATCTCTTTTTAATTGTTTTGTTGCAGAGAAAACAGAGAGGTGAAGAAGGAAATGGAGAAGATAAAGATAATGATCGAGGAGGAGAAGATGAAGATAATGATCGAGGAGGAGAAGAGATAGAATATAGGATATGGTGCGGATTTGTAGATACCAAACTATTGAGAATTTCCAAATAAACCACAGAAGTCGATGTCATTACAACGATAAGAAAAATGAAAAACTTCTGGTCCGGGAGGACGTTAAGGAATAGGTCCTCGATCGTCTGGTCATTCACGTAGTGGCCGCTTTCGAAGTCTTCGTTCATCGAGTGAAGTCAAGTCAACAGGCCACTATTTCTCCAACTAGGAATTCTCACAACATAATTATGATAATAACATCCAGGTCCCTTAAGTTCTTTAATTTTTAAAAATTATTTTTTTTCTCTATTTATATAAAAAAATATATGTATCATTCAATGCATAGCGGTTAAGAAATTATTTGATATAAATGAAGGGATTTTATTAAAAAAAATTTTTTGAGATTTGGAGTAATGTCACTTTATCACAAATTTTAAAATTTGTAATAATATTATTTTATAATAAGTATTATAAAACGATATATTTATCTATTTTCTACGTTGTTTTATTCATAATTTATAAGTAAAATTTAATTTAGTTATTTTTATTTAATTTTTAATTTATTTATATTATATACTAATTTATATTTTAAATTTTTGATGCTATAAAATTTTAATTAACTTAAAATAAATACCATTAATATATTATCATATTATTTACAAATAATTTATATTAAAATTTTTGAATTTTATAATATAACTATTGTAGTTTAAAAATACTCTAAAAAATAATAATTATAATATTTTAATATAGTTATTATAATTATAAATTAACCTTATTTAAATATTTATATAATAAAATTATTTTTTAATATAAATTATGAGTTATAAATTATAAATTAATTTGATAGAGAATTAATATATATATATATATATAATAAATACAATTTGGATAAAATTTATTTTATTTATTTTAAAAAAATATATTTAACAAGTTCTAAAATTTACATAAAATTTGTTATACATTTATCTTTTAATTAGGGTCAAATTAATGTAAAAAGAAGTTAAGTGTATTTTTTTACAAAAATTTATGTAAAGTAAAATTATCATAAATTTTAAATAGATATGTGATAAAACTTTTCAAAATTAATAAATATTATTTTAATTTATAAAAAATATAATAATTTAAGAATACATATGTTATTATCATAATTTGATTATTTTATTCTTAGTCCACATCTAATCCAAAAAGTCATCCCTCCTATCCCACGATTGTTTCCTGTAATACTCATGAAAAACGACTTGGCATTTGTTTAATTTGCCTCGAGAAGCAAAATCTTTTTTTTCTTTTTTAAACTCCATGGAAACTTTTGAGACAAGAAAAATGATTTAGTTAAGAGAAAAATAATATGTAAAAGAAAGCAAAAATTGATAATACAATGAGAAGAGAAAATATAAAGAAGAGGCCATTTAGTGTTTTAAAAATGTAAACTGAGTTATTAAAATGTAGTTTATATTAAATTTAAAATTATTTTAAATGATAAATAATAATATATAATTAATTTTAAACTCGAATCCTATTTTACGGATAAAAAACCCAACTAACCCACCTTTGCTACTTATTTTCAAGGCCATATTGGATGAAACAAAAAAAGACAAAATATAAAAGAAGAGATATTATTACTTATTAAGGTTTCAAGGATGAAAATAAGAAAGATAAAAAAAAAAAAAATGTATTTAATGAGCATAAAATTTTTTTATATTTATTATATTTAATCCTCGTGCTTGCTAAGCTTTCGATTTATTAGTTAGTAATAAAGAAAAAAATGTTTTTCTTTAGGGAATGATTATCATTTGACATACGTGTATATTTTTGTACCTTTAATATCTCAAATGTTAAGAAACTTATCAATTATAAATATCAATCATGGAGTAATTTCAATGGCTAAAATTCATTGATGCTTGATAATTATAATATAATTTAAAGAATTAATTTTAATAAAATTTAAATTATTTGTACAATAATCTCTTTTGTATTTAAATTGATTATTTTATAATTATTATGTGTCAACAAATCTTAGATATTAAAATTATTTAATAATTAAAATTTATGGTCAGTATATGTCTCAAATTATATATATATATATATATATATACACGCGCGCGCGTATAATTTTAACCTCATTTAAATTGCATACAAAACAAAGAATTTCTAATTATATATTCTTATTATTTCTTTTTATTAAATTTTTTGGTTTAAATCTCTAATTACACCAAGGACCACGAGGAGAAACGCATACAAGGAGAAAATGTAAATTCTTATTTGAAATATAACATAAAAGCAAATGAACACAACAAACAGACAAACAAACTAGCCACAGCATCCAAACGATGGGCTACAATGACAAGACAGAGGAAACAATGAGCTATTATATATTTGCAGTCACCCTCGTTATGCAGCGTTAATGGCGATCTTCATGCCAGACACGCAATGTCCAGCAGTGCTGCATATGAAGAAGTTCGGTCCCTTCCCTAACTTTATCTGATCATTCCCTGAATTATACACTTTTGCCCCCGCCGGCGTCGAGCAGCTGCCGTAACTTGCTCTGTTTACGGCCACCACATTGTGTACCATCGGATCGTAATTGAATACTGTACGCATGCAAGCAGATCACACACACACACACACACACGTACTTAAATACGATTGAAAGATGAACAAACCCAAATTCAGTGAGAAAATTAGACTTACTGAGAGTGTCACCAGCTCTGAAGCGCTTCCCTTTAGGCCAACTGGCCACGTTAAAGCTCCAGCCAGCAGAGTCTCCGACGGTATAAGTTGCGGCATGTACATTTTCGACGTAAAACAGTAGGCACATAAGCAATGCAGTGGCGACGACTGCAGCAGGGCTTGCACTGCCTCTTCCCTGAGACATTTCTTAGCAGAAGTTTAAAAAGCTGAACCAAAGCAAATTGCAAGATAAGAAAAGTACTAATCAAAGCTTCAAGTATGCAGCAAAGCAAATGGTGTGTGCAGGGTTTTATAGTGGGGAAAAGCAAACAGCAATTCCCCTGTGTTTGACAAAATAATGCTGAACTTTGAAGGGGTTTTTATATGAAGCCAACAACTACCCACTGTGTTGAAAATTTGTGCAGTTGATGATGAGATGGGAAATGGGGCAAATCAAGGATAGGATTGGAGAGTGATGTTTACAGAGTAAGGAGGCCTACAAAAAAAGAGAAGAAGAGATTGCAGTAAAAGGTAAAGTTGAGGCTAGTGCTGTGAGAAAGTGAAGACGGCACTATCTAAATAGTGCTGCACAGTTATGGCTCACGCGTACCATAGTTTGCTCGCCCGTGACCCTGCGTTAGCTTGATTCCGCTGTGCTTGCACAGTACTAAATAATTTATACTACATGAAAGCCTCCCGTGAAGTTCCTAATCAATAATTTTGAATTAAAAAAAAAAAAGTTAGATAGGAAGTCTCTTTAATGGATTTGAACCTTTTTTTTTTTTAATTTTTAATTAAATAATAAGATACGATATATTTAATAATAAAAAATTTATATTATATTTTAATAAAATTTATAAATTAATTTTATATTTTATAATATAAATTAAAAAATTTAAAATATAATATAATCTATTTATTTTTAAATATGTCATATATCATCAATTTTTTAAACTAAGTAAGAAAAAAACTAAGAGGGTATCCACATCTCTCTTTCATAATATATTTTTATCCATTTCATAGATTTTAAATATTGTTATAATTAATTAATTATATATAATTCAAGATTCCAAACTACTTTAGAATTGTAGGAATTAATAGCATAAGATTGATGTCTTAATTTAAGTTGGAAAAAATCTCAAAATAAACAATGTGTCATTTTTTGTTTTATTAAAGACTTAATTGTTTTTAATCCTTCAAATATATCAAAATAAAAAACATTTAATGTATAAAATTTGAATTGTAAATTGAAAACTTTTTATTTCGTCTCACCACACAACACAAATAATTAAAAAAATATATATTTTTTTAACAATACTATTAAAAATATATATTTATATACAATATAACCTTATAATATTGTCACATGTTCAAATAATTTATTTTCTTTTATTCTTGTAAAAATTGCTTTTATTTCATTATAAATATATGTGCATAATAAGTTTAAACAAAAGTTTGTATGCATAACAATATACTTCTTTCAATGGGGGGAATGCACTGCACTTTTTATACTCATGATGACACAATTTTTGATAATCAAAACAATGCAGCATTCTTAATTGAACCAAGATTCTGTCCTCATTGAGGAACTGAAATGGGGTACTTTAGAAGGTGCCAACCTGTTCCCACATGCCATTGTGACTGAAATGAATTCTAACAAAAACACAGATTTCATTTGTTTAACACAAAATTGTCCATATTACTTCCAGTTTAAACTTGCATGAACTGCTTCATTAGGTTACCTCCATCTTCCATATCATGATTCTGCTTCAACAGTCTTCTTCAAATTTGAATACTTTGCTTCGAGCTTGAACCAGGACTCCAAGTTAACCAACTGATTGAATTCCTCAAAGGTGACCGTCTTGTTGAGGTGATTTGAAGTAGTTCCATTTTCCTTCAGCGTCTTCAGAACATCAAGTAAAGCACGTGCTGACGCATAGAGGGCTGTGAGTGGATGAACAATCAAATGAAAACCCATAGCTTTCAGCTCCTCAGGGGTGTGTAAGGGTGTGACCCCACCTTCTATCATATTACAAACTCTATAACCTTTTGTCTGACGCCCAATCTCCTTAAGTTCGTCATCATTCCTTGGAGCCTCCACAAAGGAAGCATCAGCTCCAGCCTGCGCAATTAATCCATGCAAATTTTAGAGCTTGTAAAAATCATTGAAGCAAAATAGTCTGATTCCAACACATCTTTCCTAAGAGAACTACATCGAATATGTGACTGTACATCCTAACAACAAAATGCTCAAATGTTGTCACATGCACAAGAAAAAGTTAAAGCAGCAAGTTATACCAGTAGTTGGGAAAGACACAGTTCAAAAGGAAAGTGATTTGAACAGCTTTAACGAGTCTGTACAGGGATGGCTCAACGGTATAGAGCAGAAAGAAGGGATGATACAGGGAGATGGTGAGGAGTTGTTTATTTAGCTCTTAAGTAGCAGTGACTAATGAGTGATCCACTTGCTCTGATAAGCTGTAGAGATCAGCCGTTCAGTAGTTGGGGCCAGTAGAAGAAGCTACTCCCCCAGCTGTTTTCTCTGCTGTCCCAGAAACAGAAAAACTGTTAATGCCAGTGCATGGAGACCTGTTGTTGGGCCTAGGGTTGGGATGGAAGCATAGTGAGGAGAACGAATCATTTGGTGCTCCACCAACCAAGGCGGTGCATTTGGCAAGTACATTTAAGTAGCATAAGCAGCTCGAAGATCCTAGATATGCAAGGCGCTAGGAGGAAACTACTTCAAAAATGTGATGACATAGCACGAAAATACTGTTTCCTTGGTTTTTCCAAGGACATTTATGGTGACAAGTTCATCCATTCTTCATAAAAAATGACCGGATACAAAATTAGCTTCTCATAATTGTGTATAATTTTTTTACTTATAAAAACCAAACTGGTAACATCAATATCTGCATGCTTACCAGTAGTTTACTATGTCAGGGCTTTGTAAGAGAAAATATTGCAACATTTCATTTATAGTTAAAGATAAACCATCTAGAACATATGTTAAATTTGATTGTCAAAGTTAATTACACAACAATCCTTAGCTTAAGAGGTTTCTAAGAGACTTTGTGTTTCACATGTTAATTTTCATATGCTACACCACATTTAGTTTGGCATGAATTAAGCAGTTCTTTGGTGAATCCAAATGGTGTTCCATGCTGTATACTACAGTTAGATACGTATGAATTTCAACGGTCTTCAAAATGTACAAAATTACAATCTAAGCAGTTACATGACTGCAAGATCAAGTGCCCGAAAAAAAAAATTCTTTCTCAAAACTTTAACAGATCAATGTTCACTCAAATCTTTGTGGACTTAGTGAGCAAGAGGTTAGGTGTTATTTACCCATTCTATTTCCTGTAGATATGTGATGAAAGGCAATATAGAAAGATGTAGTAGCTCTTACAATAAAAACAGAGTAGGTTAAATCAAAATAAATTGTTTTCACTGAAATAAAATGACAGATAAAACCGATCAAACTGTACCAGCCTTTACACTAAAATTCAGAAGCCGTGCTTCGTTGGAAATAGGGTAAATGAGAAAGAATAGCAAGCATCTACAAGTTCAAATCATACACATGCACAGGGCTCCAAAGTCAAATGTATTTATCCAAAACAAAAATGGAAAACAGAGATACTTGAGCCCAGGTAATAGTAAAACTATAAACCAACAAAACAATGCAGCAAAAATGTTAATGAATGATGCAAAGCACACCTCCATGTAAAGATTAGCCCTTGCAATTGCATCAGATAAACCAGTTTTTGCTGATGTCGCTCGTGCATCGGTCCGGGCTACAAGAAAAAAGTCAGAATCCCCAATAGCATCCCTTGCAGATGCTATTTTGGCAGCATGTTCCTCAGCGGGTATAATCTGAAGCCAGATGGTGGATGAAATCGATGAAATGTATTGTTTAAAACTTTGGTTGACAGCACATTATTATACCTAATAATCCAGGAGATAAAGAAAATGGACACTTTTACTAAGCCCGCCAGATTGAGGTTTCAACTAAGAAATTGCATCTTCTCTGACAAAATCAGGTGAGTTAAAACCAACCAAAGATTCCAGTGAGTAGTACCTGTTTTCCACGCATATGTCCTATTTGTGAAAGCACATGCAGAGAAACAATAACATAAGCAACATGCTGGACAGAAAATTATAAAGAAATCATTATCTGTTCCCAACTTGTTCAAATCTAGCAAAGCAAAAGATCTCGACTCTTACCGCACTTCTTTGGCCATGCTTGATCCTGGAAGGAAAATATAAACCACCATCAGTTGATACATGTATGTTTATGACATCAGTTTGTAAATATTCAGAAAGAGGAAGCAACATCATCTTGTTCTAAACACACAATGATTGAATAGTCATGAATGGAAGCAGCCGCTTCTGATCTAAAATACTGCCAGAGCTTCATATATACTCTCAGTTTGTAACTAAGCATCCATAACTAGGACTAGATATTGTTAAAGTAAAAACTTCAGAACTTTGAACCACATATTTCTGGCCTCCATATTGCAGTTTGCACTGAGAGATTTACATGATTAGATGCCAGACAAATGCTCTCAAAGGAGTTTCATGCAAATAATAATTTGTAAGGTCACTATGGGACATGGTTATCTTCAATTATCACGGTTAGTGGCTGATAAAAAATATTGAAGATGTAGTACCTCAAGAAAGCAACCAGCAGCACCAGCGGCAATCAAGTCTTTAATGGTTCTCTGAACATTGAGAGCATTTCCGCCACCAGTATCTGAAGCATGGAAATAAGATAACCAGGATTAAATCTTAAATCCCAAGTGCATTATAAATATGCAGTAGTTACGAAAGATTCAGAAGTAACTTCTATCCTTCATCCATCAAACCTTTAGCACTTATCTTTTGATATATAAGTATCAAAAGGAACACATGCACTTTTAAAAGACTTAAAATAAGGAGCTCTTGTTAACAACCAGGTTGGTGTCAGTAATTCCCAACTAAATTGGAAGGTAGTATACTTACATCCAGAACATATGAACTCCCAACTCTTATCCAGTAATCATTTATGGTTTGAAAAAAAAATTACAGGGACCGCGATGATATTAAACCTCAACTACAGAGTTCTTGTGACATTACAGTGATTTAAACTAAGAAAACATATAAATTTAAAAACTAAACATAAAAAGTTGACAGATACCGGCATCAGCGATAATCGGTATCATCGGAGCTGCAGCACAAACCGCCCTGGCCGTGGCCGCCATTTCCGGTGGCCTAAACACCAAAACAAATAAACATTTTTAAGAACTTGGAAAAATGGAAGGAAACCAAAATAAATAGATAAATGTTGGGGCGTACGTGAGCAAGCCGAAATCGGGCTTTCCAAGGAGAGAAGCAGAGAGGGCGTAGCCGGAGATAAAGCCGGCACTGAAACCAGTTTTTTGTACAATAACGGCGGAGAGCGCGTCGTAGCAACCGGGCATCAACACTATCCCTTGATCCTCGATCAGACGGTGAATACGCGTCTGCATTCTCACCGTTGGATACGCTGACTTGCTGCTGCCACGTCGGATGTTAGACCGGAAATTAGAGGAGTTTGTGGTGATGTAGCAGTGGAGTGAAGTAGCTTTAGCAGCCATTATCGTCGACATTTTGGAAGTTGAGTGGAGGTTTACGGGAAATTTGCAACTTAAACAAGAAGGTAGTGCGAGGTACGCGCCACGAGAGTGAGTGTAAAGAGCTCCGCAACGGAATCAATCTCCGCTGGTGTCGTTTCAGATAAGAGGATGAAAACAACCCCACCATTTTTATCGCCCGATGATCTGAGCAGTTGGGAGAATTTGTTTATTTCAACATTTATATTGTATTTTGGAGAATTTGTACCCGTCAATTGTTTATTTCCAACATTTATGTTGTATTTTGGACAGAGTTTTGAGTGGAGATTGTTATTACCTTATAATAAGCTTATTTAATTAATAAAATAAAAATATATATTTACTAACAATAAATAAAAAATTTATTTTTTAATTAATTTAATAAAAAAATTATAAAATTTTATTAATTTTTTTTATCTCACTAATAAATATATTTTTTTAACTTTATTAATTAAATAATTTTACTATTTCAACAATACTGATATAATAAAATTATTTCATCTAAAACTCTCTTTCTTTTAATTTTAATCAAAATTTATATTTTTTTTGAAGAATTTATTTGATATAATTTTTAATTTTAAAAAATAAAAAATTAAAAAAATATGTTTAATAATTTTTAAAATATTATTTTATTTTATTTATCTTTTAATTTTAGAAGCTTGTTCTCCTCTCAAAAAATTTGTCTTATGAAAAATAAAATAAAAATTAAATGTATTAATTTTTTGATACTTGAGGCAATAATATTTTATTTAAACTAATATTAACAATAAAACAGTATTTAAAGATAGAAATTAAAAATAAATAATATTTTTTAAAAAAATTAAAAATGAGTTGAGAGAGTGTATCTTTTTTCATTTTAACAATATAACAGCTTCTATTTTATGTCTCCTTTTTTATGGACAAACTTCTCTTTTTATAAATTTGGACTAGGCAATAATGAGAAGCTGACTTAGCAATAATTTTTCTGTTAGTAGGTAGTTACTCAAGTATTGAGTAGTTAGATAAAATAGGTGTCTTTTGAAATAATAAGTGATTATATAGAAAATATTACTTTTTAATTATAGATGGCAATTTTATGATAAACTCGTTTGTAACTAATTTTTGTGGGATGGATTTAATATATTCCTAAACGAATTTGAGATAAATTTAAAAAAAAAAAAAATTTACTCATAGCAAATTTATGACACATATGAGTGTAAAAAAATATTTATAAATATTTTAACACGTATTTATGAATATTTAATTAATTTATTTATTTATATAAATTTTAATTTTAATTAATTAATTTTTTAATAATTAATTTCAAATTCTATAATAAAAATTAAAAATTACACATATTCTGACGAATGAAAATATTATTACTGAGGTAAATTAATTTTTTTTATTATTTATAAATATTTATTTTATTAATTTATATATTATTATTTATTATTATAGAAATTAGAAGTATTATAGAGGTCTGCCACTGAATAGTAAGTCTAGGCATGGCCTTGACCATGAGGGCCTAGGCCGAGCCAAGGAGTTAAGGCCTGTCACAGATTTTGGCCTGTCTCCAGGCTTATTTTTTAATATTTTAATAATATATAATATAATAAATTTATATTTAATAAATAAATAAAATTAAAATATTTTATTCATTTAACTCATTTATATATTAAAATAAAATTTTTTATTTTATTATAAATTAACTTAAAATTATAATATTTATTAAATTTTTTTATTATTTTTTATTTAAAAATTTAAAGAAAGACCTGTTAGATCCGTAGGTCGAACATCATTTTTTTCCAAACAAGTTGACCCAACCTAGCTTGCAAACCCTCGTGGGCTCTTTTTTCGCTGGCCAATCTAACCCGACGACCTATTAGATACCTCTAGTAAAAATTACTTTAGATGAGTGCTAACTATAATTGAGTAAAATGAATATATACATTTAGTAACTATTATTTTAGATTCATGAGTTTATAAATTTTTATTTTAAATTTTTAATATTTTAATTATGAATTTATGAAATAATGATATTTTTTTGAATGGTTATGATGAATTTTATTTTTTATTGAATAAAATTGATATTTTATATAAGTAATGTATTTATTTTAAATTAATATTAAAAATTTATAGTCTTAATTAGATAATTTATAAGTTTAAATTTAATAGTTAATAATAATACAAATATAATTTAAAATTTACTAAAAATTCATAAATATCCACACAGGTTTAATAAATATTAAACTTCTATTCAAAAATATTTGATAATAAAGTATCAAACCCATTATAAATTTAACACATATTTGATATTAAATTTTTTTTAATGAATATAAATGTGAATTTAAAGGTATCCATGTTAAATCTACTCCACTGTCATCCCTACTTTTTACTATCAATTATCCTCTTGTCCTAAAATATAAGGGTCCTAGGATGTAACTTGCTTATGTATTTGGATAACATGTGTATGATCAATTCTTGGGCATTAGGAAATTGTGGGAATAACATCTCCTTAAGTTACTAATCTATCTCTCTAATTCAAGATTAAATTTTTTTAATCAAAATTGCATATTGTACCCTTTTTTTAATTAAAGTTAATTATTAGAAAAATATTTACTTATTAAGGTTAATCATGAAAAAATAGAGAATTCTTATTAAACATTAAAAAAAAAGAATCTTGTTAATTGTTGATTAAATCTTTTTTATATTTTTGAAATTGTTCTTCTTAATTATGAACAAATGTTAGTTAAAAAAATAGTTTACAGCAGAAAACAAAATGAGTAAATAAAAATTTATTTTAAATATTATACTAAATTTATTTTGAGTCTTTACATTTAAAAATTAATTTTTAGATATCATATTCAAATCATTTTTAAATATTAAACTATTAAAATAAAATTAAAATTCTTTGATGATATTTTTAAAAAAATTACTTTTAAATTATATCAAATTTATTTTTTTTTTCACGTTGTGAATGAAAATAACTTGAACTAAAAAGTTTAAAAGTCTTCCAAAAAATTATCAGAACTTTTAATGAACAAATATCTCATTTATGACTAGTTTATAATCCAAACTACTTAAAAAAAAATAAGTTTAATTAATAAAATCATTGGTAATTTTATTAGAATTCTATGAATTAGACTTTAGGATAGAGAACTGCATGCATAATTTTATGCAAGACATTATGCAATGCAAGATTGTATCTTGTGTCTATATTTACTTAGTTAAATCAATGATAAATTTCTTTTTTTAATCTAATTAAGGTCTATAATAATGTGTTTTTAATTAAAGGATTTAATACTCACGACAACTCATAAAAAAAAAAAACATCCCATTCAATTTTATCAATGTATTTTTTAATTTTTTAAAAAATATTCATTCACTTAAATTTAACGATAAATGAGTAAAATTATATTTTCATCAAAATAATAATTTACTCCTAACAAATTAATCTTAAATCTTAATTTTCAAAATAAGCAGTAGTCGAATGAGGATTGTTTGGACAAAATTGCTTAGCTTTTGAGTAGTTATGAGGAGAATAAAAGATCTTTGTTGAGAGTTGCACAATGGCCAATGACAATAATAGATGGTCGATTAGACCATAGAGAGAAATATACTATAATTGGTTAACTCAAATTAGATGAGTACAAGTATTAATAAATATTATTATGATACTTAACCATTTTTCTTCTATATCATAGTTTACCCATATTTCTAAACTACTCTTCCTGCATCTCCATGAGAGCACGTATTGTGTAACACTCACATCTCTTCTCTCCTACTTTTCTAGTAATTTTATTCCTTCTTTAACTTGAACTCCTCTTTAAACAAGTTAACTCCTTTCCTAATTTAATTTGAATTATTTAGTGAATAAATTAATTCCTTTAAAAAATTAGTATTAAGAAATAGGATAGGCAATCTCCTTTAAATAAGGATACAAATTTTTCTTAGAAAAGGAGCCAAATTTTGTAACACTGGTGATAAATTTAGATTTATTATTTTTAATAGGTGAAAATAGATGGTTTAAGATCAATATTTTGAATAAAAAATTACATGATAATATCATTTTGAGTCTAGTGTCAAGGTTTTGAACCTAAATTTGAACGAAAATGGGGTCAAGATGAATTACCATTTGATTCTTAGTAGTAATAATTGCTAATCTTCATTGCTTGAAATTCTTCGAAAAGGAAACTAAGATTTAAAGATCCAATCAATCAAGATGCTAGATTCAACTTTGTAGGCATGATTGATAAAAAAAAGTATTTTTATAATTTTTTTACTAATTTCAAAGTTATAATAATCAATTCAGTCGAGCATTTATTAAAATGTATGGGTTAAAATAGTTTTAAAAATTGAATATTATTGTAGTACATTCTAATACAATCTTGTATCATCTTATGATATTGCTAAAACTAAAATAAGAAGATGATAATGACCCTATCGTTACCCTATCTTTAATTCATTAATTTTTACTTAATTTACAAAAGAAAACAAGAGTTCAATTTCAATCTTTTGTTGAAGACAAGAAAACTAAAATAAATTTAACCGTCCAAATACATGAGTTTCTGGGTATTGACCAAATGTCCAAGGCTAATCCGATTTTAATTCAAATACATTTAATTGTCATACAAGTTAATCATTTACAAACTTTCACTCAAACTTAAGTACATATTCAAATATAGTGGCTAGCTTTTATATAGCTATGATGCAATGAATGTCAGCTAAGAAGAAAGTTTTGGAAGAAAATTAGGGTTACGTATATGAATAAATTAACAAGACAATTCTTCTTCCAGTATCATGTAATCCTCGTTTAAGAAACTATAAATAATGCAAGCTAGAAGAAACAAAATAATAATAATAATAATAATAATAATAATAATAATAATAATAATAATAAATGAGGAAAATGATCAGAGTTAGTTAGAAGATTGATTATGTGATCCCTTAGGTTTATTTACTCATAAGTTTTGAATTTTATGACGTGCATACGTTTGCATATATGCTGATTCAAGAGCTTGTGTTTCAAGACTAATAATGCCCTTGATTACAGCCCACCAAACTGGATTTTATATCTCAAGCTTTTTCTTTCTTGAATTCTTTTCCATTCCAAGAGTTAACTTAAATGTTCATCAGGAATTTTCTCTCCACGGCATGGCGTGTAGAATTGGAATGTCAGTGGCTCGTTCAATAGAAAAGACAAGCAATGCAGTTAATTCTTTGGTAATACAACGTTTGATTGCATTATCCCACAAGACCAAATTAAAACTAAAATACTCATTACAGTTTGAATGTCACTGCCATGTTTCTCGATTACAATCTTTTTACCCACACATTTAATTTGTTAACTAATTTACAGCAACATGTCATCCATGCATCAAATCAGATCTTACATATGTTGGAAATGAAAACAAAAACAAATTAAATGTAAGATTCTCATTTGTAATATCATTTTTGACTTCTGAGCAATCAATCAAAAGATTTAAGAGCTAAAATGTTTCATGAAAAAGATCTTCAATTACTTGTTGCACATTTCGCGGACATATAATTTAACATATAAATTCATTCATAAGACTGGCCATTTTGCTGCGCATTGTTTGTTCAATTCCTTGCAAACAACATTGTTCTTGATTCGCCAAGAGATTCAGCCTGTATTGCAGCTCAAACATTGAAACAATCGACAGATAATTATTATTAACTTCTAAAATCTGCATGGTTATCCCCATATATTATATATATCTAAGATCAAAAACGTGAAGCTAAAACTAATATATAAAAGATAAAGAGCAAAATAAGTTAAATAAAGTGGTGTGTTTTGGTAATCAAGAAGTGATACCGACACCAAGGAAATCTATGAAAGGAACTTCTTCATGATGTTTGATAGATTCTTGATCTCCTTGAGCTTGCTGTGCACTACTACTACCCAATTTTATCAAATTTGAGTACGGGTCCGAGTTTTCGGAAAACTTCACCATCTCCTTCTTGATCATCCCATGGCTTTCATAATCATCATCCACTTTAAGAAATCCAAATGGACTTGGCAGAACCTTCTTGTAATTCTGAACACCAAAAGCATTAGCACCGTGATAGCTGCTGCCATAAACTGAAGAATTCGAATAGTTTCTCTGAAGAGTTTGGTCTGAAACTTTTGAGCTCTCCTGAGTGAAATAATTACTAGAACTACAAATGAAGAAATCTCTCCCCTCTCTTCTTGATAAATGATCCATTGGAGATGAATTGTTGTTTGAACTTGTCACTACTGGTGGGGTAAAAGCCCATGAAAAGGAAGAACTAGAAGGCGAGACTGCAAAAGTGCTATCTGTATTTGGGTGTCGAAAATCGAAGATTCTACTATTTTCGAAGCCAATTCTTGAACTAAACAAATTTTGGAATCTTGATTTTCTTGCATGAAAATTATCATCAGAAGTACTAGTGATGTTGGAGTTATTGATGAGAGTTTCTTGATAACTTCTCTTTCCACATAACTTGGATTGCTCTCTTTGCTTTCTTGCCATTATAACATGCCAATGATTCTTAACAGCATTATCAGTTCTACCAGGAAATAGTCTTGCGATTAGTGCCCATTTGTTTCCGTGAATACGATGAGCTGCAAGAAGTCTTTCTTCTTCCTCTTCGGTAAATGGTCTTCTGTTGATTCTTGGGTCCAGTTGATTAAACCACCTCAACCTGCAACTTTTCCCTGAAAAATAGAGAAAATTCCAGTGTTAAATTATTAGAAGTTGTATATATATGTATATATGTCACTGTAAGTAAGCCAGTGAGAATTACTTTCTACCATATTATTTAATACGAAAATCAGAATTAATTTTCCAAAATTAAAAGATGTTCAAGCATCAGACAGAATATTATTCAATAATTAAAAAGCCTATGAAATTATATCATCAAAGATCCAAGAATCACACACCAGAGAGAAAGAGGGAGAAAATGATTTAATACATCAAATTAGCAAAACCCTTACCTTAAACAACCCTATAATTTGATTTTTAATTTATTATTTCTTACTCTGTATGCTTACCATTATTTTATTTGCCTAAGCTTAAAAATAAAAAAAAATGAAAAAAAAAAAAACCCAAATCATGCAGCAAGAACAAGAAAGAGATTTCATGAGAAAGAAAGAGAAGAGAGATCCTAGCTTCAATATTAATAAACTAATTACCCGATCTTCCTTGGAGCTTCTCAGCAATAGAATTCCAGTTTTGTGCACCATATTGTTCAACAAGTTGGCGAAGTTTTTCATCCTCAGCTGGTCTCCAGTGTCCTCTAGGGCAAGTACTTTTCGTTGCATCATCACTAGAACCAGCACCAGAATCCTCCATCGCGCTCGATACCGGCGCCGACGACATGTAGTAACAGTAAATTCTTTGTCATTAATTTAAGCACGGAAATGAAAGAGAAGTCGACAAGGAGATAATATATAGAGAAGCAGAAGAATTATAAGCACACCAACAGAATACGAAAGTGGGGTTGGTTTAGGGTTGTGGATGGCAAGTCACTTTTGTTGGTTTCACACGACATATTAACCCTATCTGTATTTTGTATAGAATGAGCTAGTAATCTTTCTTGTTATGCCATCGGCCCATGAACTTCTTTATCAAATTCTGAACTATTTGTTGGTATTCTTCTATCTCTCCCTCACTCTTCCTTCTCTCCCGCACTCTCTCTATCTCACCATTTTAAGCCATGGTATTACGTTAACTCAAACCTAGTGATTTTGGGTACCTTTTAGTTTCTATTAAAGGGACAGCTCTCCTAGTGCAAGAGCTTGCTACCTTCCTAATTTCTTACATTAAGAAGATACCCCAATTATTAATTAGTGTGTAATCTTATTCAAAAAGGGACTAATTTCTTTGCAAAGGTTGGTGTGGCACTGCATGGCTGTTGCACACTTGAATTTGATTCGCTAGCCCTAGTTAAAATTAAAATTTCTATCAGTAGTTTTGTTTTTTCTTTTAAGTGAATCTGGGAAGTAAAAAAATTATAAAGAAATGGGTGTTTCGAAAAAGAAAAAGAAAATTACAACATCAAAGAACAAGGTTACATTTACCATTGAGGTTTATTATACATTTAAACACTATTATGGTTTTAAATTTAAGTAGAATGACAACATTCTCAAACACATATGAAGGCAATATATAACCAGATGAGTTAAGAAAAATGATACCTAAGGATGTAACAAATTTATCAATAATACAAAACAAAAAAAAAAGGAAAAAAGATAAAAGAATACAGGTCGAAATCAATGTGAATTAATATGCCATTATCAAACTTAGCTATTTTTGGTACATGATGCTTGTTATGGGATCAAGACTGCATTGCAGATGACATTGGTAAGTAATTTGTATTGGGTGGTGTCAAATGGGGTTGGTAAAATTCAAAGTTGTTACATCCTAAATTAGTAACAAAATAATGTTAGGATCTGTGAAGTTTTTAATACAACCACATGCACACTAACACCATCATCCAATTTTGCTATGTGGAGAATTAGCAACTTAATTATTAATTATCAGTGAGAGGCATAATTAATTTTCAATAGCCGAAGAGGTAATTAAATTGTTAGGTTGTGCTCGTAATATAATTCTTCTAACAATACCAAATGAATTTCCCATTTTCAATCAAAACCGCAATCTAAGATTTCATGCTAACAAAGTGATCAAGAACCTTGATATAGCATTTAGGTCAAACTTTATAAGCTGACAAAGTAACCATCTTGACATGACGAAGTAACACTCTAATTAGAACATCATTATCCCGAACTAAATAATTAACTTTAACCATATGGTTATTTTTTATCATTCATATTTCAAGATTTTATAAATAGGTGGTTCTTTCTTATTAGCTTTAGGCCAAAAGTTTTTCTAAATGAAAAGAAAACGTCTTCGAACAAAATGCCTCGATCATTTGAATATAGACCATATTTAATTTCTTATCTATCTTAAAATGGTATGCCAGGCAAAACAGCTATGCAATCTCAAGAAGAATTGCAAAAAATTTAGCAGAATCTCCACATTCTTGCATGCTTCGAAGGGTAATAAATAAATCGATAATAAAAATTAATGCAGAGCCATCAAATTTGGTAGTTGAAAACTAGAGACATGACATAAATGACAGTTCAGCAGTAATAAATATTTACTGAGTATGGTAACTATAATATTATGAGATGGGAAAGCAGACCTTTAACTGAATTATATATAAATGAATGCAAACTTAAAGGTTAATTATTCATATGCCGTGTAAGGACAGCATCAAGAAAAGTATGGGTAAACCGTCTGCCTTTTTCCATACTTCCACATGCAGATGGCAAGTCAAATACAAATGTTGAAACATAATTAATTTTAAGAAATAAATTGATTAACATAAATTATATTAACATTAATTAATTGATATGATAGTGCTTTGCTTAACTGATTGAGATCTTATACCCAGTGAAATCAAACACTTGTTTAAATGTACTTCAAGTAGTTTATCCATTAACGTCAAAATTAAATCAAGCAAACTATACATCAGAGATTAGTGGGTGTCTAGTTGTAATTGTTGGATGTGCCAATTTATTATTTTATTTATTTATTTACTTTACAGATAATTTGCAAAGGTTAAGGAAAAACCCATGATTATTTGTTGGAAAATAGTTTATTTTAGCATGTAAGCATTGATTAATCTACTAAGAGATTAGTTGAAATAATTTGCTTTTCTAATTTTAGTTAATTAATGAACAAGTGCAGCTATGAGTTTCAAAGGTTAGTTAGTGCATTTGATTGGCATCTGCATTAGCTTCATCATTAAGAAAAATAACACAGAATATCCTTCCAAATGACTTAAAAATTTTTGAATTCTAGCATTCCTATCAGAATTGGAATTTTTTTTTATTTGAATTTACTTAATTTTTTAAAAATATTTTAGAGTATACTTTTAACAATGTATGATAAAATGATATGTACTAACATTGTTTTGAAGTTGTTTGATTGATCAATATTAGACTGTTGCTTTCAGTGATCAAGCTTGCTTTTAGTTCATTGAATTTAAATACATAGAAAAATTAATAAACAACTGATCTACCAAAGTTTTAATTAAATTGATAAAACAAATTAAGATGGACTGTCTATATTAATGGATGCAATTAAGGAGGATAACTTCATGTAGAAATATTTTGATGAGAAAGTGGCCAAGTTGAGGTGATAGTACCTCAAATTTGAAAATGACTTGATCTTCTTCGGTAGTTGAATTGTGTATGCAAGAATTTAATGGTTTTGTCTCCTCTAAATGGCAAAAACAAATGCTCCATTGAAGGAAGTAATATCATGTGATGTTGCTCTTTCCCTGTGTTCACAAGTCCCCCATGTATCAAATGAAAACAAAACCAACACAACATTTCTTATAAGATGTTCAAAGATTTTAACAAAATATCAATGATCTTATCTAAAATTTTTATAATATTTTTTATTAAAATGATACAAATATGACTACAGTAAGTATTAAATGTCAATATATGTATAATCTATTTTGAGGTGTATATTATACCAACTTCTTTCTTTAGTTATCAAAAAAAATAAATAAATTTCTCTATCAAAGAGAATAGACCGTTAAAGAGAATAAGATTAATGTTGTGTTATTATGTGTGTATGCATGAAGCATAAATAGAAGGGTTCACAATTGCTTTCAAACAGTGAAATCAAAGCATTTCAGTTACTTGTACAGCCAAACATTCATTTGCTTCATAAGTCTTTGTTATTTTTATATATGTGAAAATTATCACATACCCTTTTCTTTCACCTTTCCAAGAAACCCATATGAGAAATTACGAATCAATTTAGTCTTCTGCCCTTAATAATTGTCTTCTCAACCAAACAATGTTGATTGCATATCTTAACCATCAGTAGGAAAGACCTAGAAAAATTTTCAAACAAATAGCTTGCTTGCTTTATTTGACTCAACCCATTCCTTCCCTTTCCTTCAAACCCTAATTTTCCACATTTTTCTTCTCAAGTTCTAGGTTTTTAAAAGTTACCCTTTTTGTCATTCTTCATTTGTTTACTTTCTTAGATGGTAGTTGATGATGATGATGCTAGCTTCATTTATGCATATTCCAACTCCATCCAAAACTGTCATACATGACCAATTATATGCTGCAATCTCTCAAATTTTTTATCTATTAAATTTTTTAATCATTAACACAATAAAAAAAATTAAGACATAAAATAATATACACTTAATAAATCAAACTTAAGATATATACAAAAATTTTTATAAAAAAAATAACAAGTAATTTGAAAAATTGTTTGAATCATCTTTTGTATTATGTCGTGACTCATCAACTTGTTTATAGACTAAAAGTGAATTTTGTTATTTGGACACATTTGCCACCATTTAATCTCAATAGATAGAGAATTTTATTACAACTAGTTGATAATGATGTTAGCTCTGTTTTCAAATTTTTATCAATTGAATATTAAAACTTAAGACATATAAAATAATATACAATTGCTCTACTCTAAAACGGCGACTCTTCTTATTCTTGATAAATCAACTTTTAAAATATGATAAAAATTAAATACATATATATATATATATATATATATATAAAAAGACAAAACTTAAGAGGTTGTATCATTCAACTACTGTATTACAACGTGACTCGTCACCTTCTTGATAGATCAAAAGAGAATTCCATTTGAACACACGACCTTGTAAGTCACAAAGTTGATCATCTCATAGGTTTAGAACAATTGATGCTCCTAGCTCCTTTATTTCTAGGTCATTTTCTTCAAAATTAGTCTTAGATAGCAATCAATTCTAAGACAACAATGTACAAGTTCTTTTAGAATACCATGACGTGTTATCCAACTCAAAAAAACAAAATAAAATTGTTGATCATCAAGTGAAGTAACCCAGAAGGATTAATTTGTTGAATTAGTTGGACTCTACATATCTTCTAGTTATAGATCATTTATTAATTAAAACTAACCTCATTTTATCATGATAATATATTCTATTCTTAATTTTTTTAATATTAGTCAAGGACTGTTTGTTGATTTTTTAATTCTAACATTATATTAATTAATTCAATTATTAGTTTGATCAAACAACGACGTTTCGATTCTCCATTTTGATATCTAACAATTATTATCCTGAATGATAATGACTGTTTAGCTACCTTCACAGTTCTTTGTTAAAAGGGTCTTTGAATTGATTGTCAGATTTATATTTGCTTAATTTCATCTAATTTGTAATTCCCTTATCTACACATATCAATATAGTCATTAATTGAGGAATTACATGCATTTTACATTTAGAACAAGTAGCTAATAAAGCAAATTTATTGATCTTGAAATCACATATTTATATTTTTTTTATATTGATATTTTTATTCGGTATGACCAAATTTTATAGAATTTAGCGATATTTTTATGTTCAAAATGAATAATTTTTACCCTCATCTTATTTATTTTTAAGAAATAAGTTATTCGAAGAGTGTCATACCATCTAACCACTAGTTAAATAAAAATTATATAATTTTAAATAGGTTACATATAAGAGTATTCTCTATTAAAATTATTTTACTTTAACGATGTTTCTTATGAAAATACATTTGATCATTTATTTTTAATAATAAAATATATGTAAGAAAATTAATATAATTATTATAAAAACATGCTCAAGATTGTGTTTCTTTAAAAATAAATTTATTTCATAATTTTCTAGTAAAAAATAAATTATTTCTTCGCAAGTATTAAACATCAATAAAAATATATCTTTCATTATATAATTTTTTTAATGATATAAAAAATAAAATTACTTAATAAATGTAGAAATCATAAATAATTTTTCTAATACAATCTTAATATGTTTTCTAGCCAGCTCCTTAGCATGAAGTATACCTAATTAGGATATGGCATTAGAGCTCTTAAAATCAAGGTAGGTGAATATGGATTACTATAATTACGCCGTCATTTTGTTGGTATTTATGAAATAAAATATTTGTTAATTGTCTAAGTTGCTTGCCTAATCTGTTATTATTATTATTATTATTATTATTATTAATTTTCATAAATAATTTGATAAGGCAGGCAGTTGTGACGGTTATTATTACTATATATTGCTAGTAGTATGACATACTACCTACCACTCATTTTTTTTAATAAAATATTTAATTTAATTTAATTTAATTAAGATTAACAATAATTACTAGTTAAAATTTAATTAATAATAATTACTAGTTAAAAAATAGTGTGTTGAAGCTTTGGATTTTATGAGCTTATGGTGATTTGGGCTTACATGAGGTCATAATTTGTTCCAAAGAGAAGCCCATCTGCTGCATGAATAGTTCATGTAATGATTTCTTAAAAAATTAAAAAAAAAATTGCTAAATTGAGAAGGCCCTTTGTTATGTTACATAATACTTTAAAATTGGAAAAAAAAATTAACTTGACTGAAATTTTGTCAAAGTTCAAATATTATTATATTTAATTTCTCAAATCATGGGCCATTATTGAAACTATATTAAGTGGGAGCCCAATTATGAATAGGTTCTACGTAGGCAGGCATGTGTCACAAATCTCAGAATCTTATTATTATTTATTTTGATAATTAACAGTTAAAAATAAGGTCTATAAGATAATAAGGTAACCTCAAATGAAAAGAGTGGATGGGAATGGGAATAAATTATGGTCGCACATTGTTTCTTCCTTTTTTTAATATGTTAACATTTAAAATTAGAAATAATTAATATAATTTAATATTTTAATATATAATTAATTTTTTTATTAATATAATAAAAAGTTATTAAAATATAAAAATAATAACAAAGTAACATTAAATTAAATAATCTATAATAATCATTAAGTTAAATTTTTAGTATATTAATACAAGATTAATGAAGAAAATTTTGTTAATATTTCATTTTTTTATTCACAAGACAAAAGATACTTTTTATAAAATTAACAAAAAGTATTAAATTTTAAATATTTTATTTAATTTATTTTTTCTAATTTTATTTTTTACCATTTTAATTAAAAGAATTAAATTTATAATTAATTAACATATTAATTTATTATATTTTTATATAATTTTGCTAATATTTGTATGTAGTTATTTATTCATTTAATATTGTTATTTGGATATTAACTAAAGTAATCGTTCATTTTGACAATTA